>JAKOGI010000047.1:270000-437500 GCA_029747015.1 Carnegiea gigantea | reverse complement strand
GGAAGCATTAAACATACCAAATACCAAAAAAAAAAAAAGCGAGAAGGAAACCATCTGGAAAACCATGTAAGATATGACAAATACACACGTAAAAAATATGTACATGTGAGTAATAAGAGCATGTGCTTGTAAGAGCACATAAGAAATTGCCTATATACCACAAAGAAGAACCCTTGGAGATAGTGTACAAAAAGGCTAACTTTGAAAAATATCAAAATCGCGTTCGGTAATAATATTTTGAGTAGCATTTCGGTACTTTAACCAAGTCAATACATTAAATAGTTAATTTTTAGTGTTCGGTAACCTGGTGTTTGGATTAGCATTTTAAGTAGTGTTTAGCATTTCAAGCAACAATTTTGAAAAGTTAATGATATTAGCTTTTGGGCACTTAAAAGTATCGTCTCATTTTTCTGAGGGGAAAACACAATTTGGAAATGCTATCTTTGAAAATTATCAATATCCTTTTATGCCAATTTATATTAATCAACTAATCCAATAGCTAAATTGACCAAACACATTGGCTTTAACTGCTGATCTATATGCACTAACAGTGAAACTAGAACCGTTATCCGCTATCAAACAACACTCTACTGTCTGAATAGCTATTTATTGTCTAAATAGTCAATTTTATTGAACATGGCCTAAACGGACAAAACTTGGGCAACAAATTCTCAACTTACCATCAAAATGTTTCTAAAAGCCCACCTTAATTAACCGGAAAAAGAAGGGAAAAATTATTTTCCATAAAAAGGAAAAGAAAAATATATTTTAAAATTTTATGATAGGCCTTACTCAACAATAGGCTTTACAATTTCATCCGAACTTGACGGACACTACACTCACCTAACCCGAAAAATCGGTGCAACCCTGATTTAACAGGTGAACTACACGAGTGATGGATAATTGTGTGATGCGTCCGGTTGAATTCATGTGATAGTCCATCCGATCCATCACTTGACCCCCACCGGTTTGACAATTTGTTCATATATGTATGTATTTGTGTATATGTATGTATATATATGTGTGTGTGTGTGTGTGTGTGTGCGCATGTATATATATATATAGATACATACATACATATATATAAAAAACACACACACACACACATATATATATATACACACACACACATATATATATATACATACATATACAAACACACGTGTGTGTGTATATATATATATATATATATATATATATATATATATATATATATATATATATATGTGTGTGTGTGTGTATATATATATAATGTAATTAAACAATTGTTTGTATTGAATATATAGTCTTCGAACAATTTACTCTTTTTTTTCCCACCAGAGACAACTTATTTTGATATACTTTATTATTTCTGGTGATTGTTATGTTTAGGTTTTTGGTCATCACTTCATGTAATTGTGAGTTGCATTTGAAGTTTCGAAACTTATTTGAGCAATAAACAAATAAATTGAGACAAAAAGTGTATTTCACCTGTTTCAGCCGTGGCTGATGAGTGGATTGGATGCGAAAGAGTTGATGGATGCAGTTGATGGATTCGGATGGAAGTTTACTTACTCTAAATCTGATCCACTGCCAAGCATAGCCAACAAGTTAGACATCTTGTTGATGTCATGTAACGTCATTGTCTTGATATAATTATAATTTACGCCATCGTTGGATGGGTTGGTCTGCTTTTGCATATGTTTTGTTTTTTTTTTTTTGGGTTTGTTTATGCCTGTTTCTCTTTGGGGTCATCTTAGCCTGTATTACTATATAGACAGTGCTGATGTCATGATGGCAAGGTAGGCCCACACTGAACTTATGTTTGTTGATTTTCTATTGCATTGAGAGTGCATTTGAGTTTCGCATAGTTGGTATTCTAAAGTTGCGACTCCAAAGCTTAATTGTTAGTTGTTACTGTGCACAAGTGGGAGAAGGCCTAAAAAAGGCCAATTTGTCACCAAAGAGACTAATCACCATCAAAGCAATACAAACTAGCTAGCAATTAGAATTAGTGGCGTAGCCAGAAATTTATGTTGGGGGACCGAACATAAACTTTCATATTATATAAAAGAACTGAAAAAATAAGAAGTTTAGCAATAGTTAACCTATGTAATGGAAAAGGAACATACATTATTAATGGCACAAGATTGTCCATTTATTGTTTTTTTTTTAAGTAAGAAGGGAAAATGTATTACAATTCGTCAAGATTGTAAACTGTGCATCAACCTATAAATCTGAGGTTGTCATGGCCTTCGTAACATAATCAGCTAAAGCCATTCTAGTCTTTTCTTTCCTTGTGATATTGGTTACATACTGTATTCTACTCCCTATTGTACATAAACAGTATTCTATAACTTTGCTTATGTGTCTCTCTTGGTGCTAAAATCTTCTAAAATTCCTTTCCTACCAAAGATGATAGGTTATCCCAGCTATACATAAGCTCAATGCTTTCCGGTTGGTATCAGACTTGAGTTTCTTCCACACCCTTTTGATATGCTGATTTTGTATTATAAGGCCCGGTATCCTCATTGCACTGAGGACATTCTGTAACACACTCCGGCTGAACTGACATCGATAGACTAAGTGTGTGTGTGTTTCTAGTTGTTCATGACGGAGTACACACCAAGGTGCTTGGAGTTACTGGTTCCCATTTCATCAATGATCACAGATAGGGAGCTTACTAATACATACTTTCCATAAGCAGATTGAGTATTTAGCTATATTGTACCTGCTCCAGATGATCTTGGCCATTGGGAAATCATTCTTCTGCCCCATCAGCTATTTGTATTTATTTGCTATGGTATAGTTCCCACTTTTGGTCCCCCCTCCATCGATTTTGGTTGTATCCCCCAGCCATTTTATCTTGAATTTACAAGATCTTCTTCTAATACCATGAGGAATTAGGGGGGTTCGAGCATGCCAGAACTGGGTTCCCTTCAGATAAATTTCATAGGCCCATTTTACCTAGAGGCTTTGTTTCTCTTCTGTCATATACCACACATGCTTACCAATCACTGCAATATTCCACTTCTGGCAGTTTTTAACACCAAGCCCTCCTTTTGCTTTTGGTTGACGAACAGTGTCCCAGGCGACTTGTGGTACCTTCTGATAGTCTACAGTTTGGCTCCATAGAAAATTCCTACATATTGCCTCAATTTGCTTGATGATTTTATTTGGTAGAATGAACATTGAAGACTAGTATGTGTGCAGGGAGAATATAACTGAGTTAATAAGTTGTAATCTTCCTGCATAGGACAAGTGCCTGGTGGTCCATGTGTTAATCCTTTTCGTGATTTTTTCTACCAAGGCATGACAATCTGCTGTACTCCATTTCCTTGGTGATAGAGGGATACCAAGGTATTTAACCGGGAAGGACCCTTGGGCAAACCCAGTAAGTTGTAATAGCTGCTGCTATTTGTCTTCAGGTATACCTGCCATATATACCTGGGATTTCTGTGTATTTGCATGTGGTCCGGTTGTGGAGGAGAAGACCTGTAGTGCTTCCATGATAACTTTTACAGTAGGTAAATGACCTTTATAGAAGATCATCAGGTCATCAGCAAAACATAGGTTTACCAATTTCAGGCTTTTACACAAAGGATGAAATCTGAACGGATGTAGCTTGGCCTTGAAGAGTAGAATTCTTGTTAAATAGTCCATCACTAACATAAAGATCAATGATGATATAGGGTCGCCTTGTCTTAAGCCCTTCTTTCCTGCAAATCCCCCATATATATGGCCATTAATATTCAATTTGAAACTGCATGTTGTCAACATTACGAGTATTCACTGTCTGAACTTTGGGGGGGAACTTCAGTAGCTGTTTGATAAATTCCCAAGAAACTGAGTCATAAGCCTTAGATCTATCTTGAAAAGGCATCTTGCGGAGACATTTTTCCTTTGACATAGTCTTATTAGATCTTGGCAGATCATAACATTATGCCCAATTAGCCTTCCCTCAATGAATGCTGATTGGTTTAAATGTCCCAAGTCAGGTAGAACTTCCTTCAACCTTATACACATAAGCATTGAGATGCTTTTGTACAGGGTTTGCAGCAGGCTATTGGTCTATATTCAGCTGCACTTGATGGGTTAGGGACTTTTGGAATAAATGTGAGATTAGTGTTATTCCATTCTTAAGGTAACTCCCCATGATTAAAGAACTCTTGCATAGCTTTGCATATGTCATGTCTAACCACACCCTAACAACTCCTAAAGAATTCACTTGAGTATCCATCAGGTCCTGGACTCTTGTAATTAGGAATGGCAAAAATGGCTGCTTTGATTTCCTCCTTGGTGAAGGGTCTTAGCAGTGCAAGTTACTGTGAGCTATTCAGGCAAGGTCCCATTGCAATTATCTTCTCCTCTATGGGAGTGCCTATGATAGCTGGGATGCCCAGAAACTTTTCGTAATATGTTATGAAGTGCTCAATTACTTTATTAGACTCCCAAGTCCAGCTTCCATCTTCCTCCTTTATGGAGGATATTTTGTTATGGTGATAGGCCTGTTTCATCTTGGCAAAAAAATACTTGTCATTTGTATCTCCTAGGTTCAGCCAGTCCTCCTTGGTCTTCTGGATAAAGAAACTTTCTAATCTAGTCTGCCATAGTTGGTATTCATTCACCAACCTTTTTTCTTCCTTGTAGAGGTTTTGCTGGAATAGGTGCTCTTGTAATTGCAATCTAATGTTACTTAGATTTTCCTTTGCTGTAGCAAATTGGACTTACACCTCACTAAACTTTTCTTTATTCAGTTTCCTGAGTAGTTTTTGTAACCTTTGTAATTTCAGCGTAATTTGTTGCATACTGTTGCCTTTTGTCCTCTTCTTTCAGTTTGATGTGACCACTTCCTAAAAATTTGGGTCCGTGCTCCATATATCAAAGTACTTAAACGGCTTAGGGCCCAAATGCTGTAAAGTGTAAAATATCACCAATCCTGGTGAATGATCCGAGGTGTCCTCGGCCAGGTAGTGAGCTTCAGAATTGGGATATAAATCTAGCCAGGCTTGATTTACCAACACCCTGTCAATTTTTGAATCAATACACGAGCCAAACTCCTGCTTGTTGGTCCAGGTATAGCTACATCCCTTCCATGCGAGGTCCTGAACTTTAATGGAATTAATACATTGCTGGAACTCTGCTGTGTCACTTTGTGTTACTGGTTATCCACCTATTCTGTCATCCAGATGTAAAAGATGGTTAAAATCTCGTAAGAGGATCCATTGTGCTTGTATGCTGGACCCCATTAATCTAAGGAACTCCTATAGTTGCTTTCTTTTCATTTCCTCATTCTCTCCATAGACCAATGTGAGCCAGCATGATCTACCAGAGAAATGGTGAGTGCTCCTACTATGTATTGCCTGTTTATTGGATTCCATAACTTGAATTGTGAATTCTGATGGTAACCACATCATCCATAATCTTACTTTCCTATATTCATTATATTGAACATGGTACATCCACCCAGAGAAACATTGTGCAACTCCCTTGACATTACAAGTTCTCACTTTTGTTTCCACTAAGGCTATTAGTCCTACCTTATTCTTCTTGCAGAAGGTTAGAACATCCTTCTGCTTCTTGGGGCCATTTAGGGCCCTAATGTTCTAGCTACAAATGTTATCCATGAGGAGGTAAAAACCCCCCTCCGCTCTAGTTGACTCATGTGCTGCGTTTCTGATGGATCGCTATATCCTACCTCTTGCGGTGTCCCAAAACTGTTTCTGGTGGGAGTCACAGCAGTGGGTTGGTGCTGATTGCTCGGTGCGTTAGCCCTTATGTTGCCTACCTGTGTCCATTCTGGACTTTGATTTTGATCGTGTGGCTTGTGCTCTTTCTGGTTCTTCTTTAGCCTCCAAATCAATATGCCTTCCTGTTTTTTGCAACTTTTAGAGGCATGACCATAATTCTTGCACCTTGCACATAATACAGGGTGCAATTCAAATATAATCTCCCACTGTTGTACAATTCTTGCTTCGTCTTCAAAGTAAATGTGTTTTGGTAATTTTTCCATAATTGGCGTCTCAATCAGCACCCTTACATAATGCACCATGTTCTTCTCAACTGTGTTCTTACCAGCCATGATTGGCATGCCTAGTAAGCTAGCTGGCTTACTTAAAGCGGTGAGACCCCAGTAGCTTAGGTCCAATTCTAGGAATTGAATCCACACTGGGATCCTGTCCACCTTCTCCTTTTATATACCCTCATACCATGGTTTAATAATAAATGGCTTCTTATCAAAGTGGTAAAATCCTCTTTGCAACACTTCATCCCTGGTCTCAATTGAATCGAATTTCACAAGTATGACACCATTTTTCAGTGTCACAATCTTATCTATCTTGTACTCTGCCTATATACGTCGTATAAATCCAATCAAAATCCCAAAAGGGGGGAATCCCCTAACACATAGCAGCTAACTGCTGATGTCCAATAGTCAATCTCAAGTTTGATATCCTCAACTTCAATTTTCGTTTACTTCATTTCTTGATCCGATTTTGGTTGTATAAAATTGACTAGCTTCCCAACATTTTTCAACTTAGAAATATCAAAATTTGCCTACACAGAAGGCTGTGGATTTCCTGGATTTGTTTGATCTGGTATTGCGGGGGTTACCGGGTTGTGCTGCTCTGTAGATTTACCAATCTGCCCAGCAGTGCTTCTGGGTGAATCTTGAGCAACGTCATCGTTTCCCGGCTCACACGTGTGATTAGGTGAACTGGTATCAGCTGAGCTTGCTTCCTTTCTGGGTCTTCCTCGCTTTTCTTTTGCCATGGCTGCTTACTTATGAGAGAGAAGCTCTGAGGGAAGAGGAGAATTTCTAGGTTGGTCATAAATGTACTTTAAAAAAAAATATATAATCCACCTGCATCCATGTTTCAAAATATGCCTACAAGGGTTAGAAAAATAAAGATGTAAAAAGGCGCATGAGCTCTAAAAAGAAAAAAAAAATTCATACCTCATTAGTGTACTTGCGCTCTTCTTGTTTTCGTCTTAGAGAAATCATCAATTATCATGTCTACCGAGAATTTTTAGCAATTTCTTTCTCGATGTAGACAATCATATAGTCTCTCAAAACATCATCTTCTAATCTATGACGAAGGCTTGTTTTGATAATCTTCATGGCAGAAAAAGCTCTTTCTGTAGAACAAAACTTTGATTAAATAAAAAACTTCATATACCTAATGCAATTCTTGCTTTGCTGCATCAGAACCTTGTATCCAAATGTCTAATCAATCAAACAATATAAAAATCACTTGGCTCTTGCACCAATAGTCCAATAGTGATGTGTAAATCGTGTGATGTCTGCAACAACTTGGGGTAGAGAGAGAAGAGAGAGAAAGAAGGTTTGAGGGTGCAAAAAGCTGTCAAAAGTAGTCAAATTGATTAAAAAACTAAAACTGATGAGAATTGACGCTTGCCGCCTCAACTTTTGTACTGGGGCAGCTAGAAATGTATTGGGCCTATCAATTTAACCTATATTAATTTGAGTCTTGGGCTCTTTTAGTAATTAATTTTTTTAAATAAAAACCATGGGGGGGCCATGGCCCCCTCGATTAGGATAAGTGTGTAATTACGGAAGCAGCAAGCTAATCGAGAAAGCGAACAAATAAACATGAAGATGAGAGAGAAAAGGAAGGGAAAACTAATTCATAGAAATAGAATCTTCAATCTTGTACATAAATCAATCTAAGCAAACCATAATCCAACCTAATTTTTTTCCCCATCCCAATTGGTTTGAGAGCTACGTAAATCAAGAAATTAGGAGAGAAAAAATTTAATGGAGAATGATCTTACAAGGGAGGGGAAAAAAAACAACAATAACAACTCCCAGTGTAGATAATCTTATAAAGGAGAAGAAATAACAACAATAATAACTCCCAGTGTAGGTTCCACTTTCACGGGGTCTAAGTAGATCCAGATGTAAGCTGCATCACCATTGTAGGTATCATTACAAAAAATAGAGCGATTCCAATAGACCCACAAATAGATTTTAGAAAACATTTAGGAGTTGAAAAATCTTTTGCTACTAAATAGGAGCAAAAGGAATAATGACTAGCAAGCCGTAACAGTAAATAAATATAATAGATAAGCGCGGTAGTGCAAATAACAGTAAGTTCCATACTAACCAATACTGTACTACTAAAAAGTTACTAGCATACATAAGTACTGGAAATGTATGAGAAGTAATAGCTAGAACCACAGACCACCAATTCAGTGCCCTTTGGATCCAAGGAAAGGGCGAGTAGTAAGCCACTTAAAGTCTGTAACCTTAATTGTAGACTTCCACGATCTCCTATCCTATACCATGTCATCTATTAATTGTAATGTTTTCAAATCGTATCTAATCATTTTGTTCCAACTCTTCCTATGTCTACCTCGACCCTATTTACACTCTAGAAGCACAATCCTCTCACACTCCTCATTGGTGGATCTATAATCCTTCTCTTTATATGACCAAACCATCTAAGTCTAGCATCTCTCATTTTTTTCTCTATAGATGTCACTCCCACTCTGTCTCCATTCCCTACTTTTTCTAATCTTATCCAATCTTGTGTCACTACACATCCACCAAATCATCATTATCTTCACAACCCTCATCCTCTAGACAAGTCTTTGTGATAGGCCAACAGTCTGCATGATATAATAATGCTGGTCTAACAACCATTCGATAAACCCTCCCCTTCAATCTTAGTTAAATTTTCTTATTGCACAACACCTCGAGCCATTCTTTCATTTTCACGATCCTACCTTTATTCATTTATTAATATCCTCAACAATATTCCCTTTTTTTAGTTATATAGCCCAGATATATAAGCTTTTTGGCCTTGATATAGAGACAACCATAATGATCACTTCATTTTTAATGCCATCCTCTTCTTCAATTAATCGACATTTTAAGTATTTAGTCTTTGACCTACTCAACCGAAAACATTTATGATCTGGATATCTCTCCACCACTCCAACTTGTTGCTAACCCTCTCCCTAGTCTCATCAACAAGAACTCTACCGTTAGCAAATATCATATACTATGTGATCTCTTCCTGAAACCCTTTAGTGAACTCATCCATAGCCATAGTAAAAAAGAAAAGGGTTCAATACTGACACTTGATGAAGTCAAATATCTAGGTAAGTCATCTATATCCCCTCTAAGGCCTAACTCTTGCCCTACACCCTCTTACATAAGTAACTTGAACATAAGCAATCGACACACCTTTCTTCTCGATGCACATCCATAGTACATCCCTAGGTACTCTATCATAACTTTTCCTAAGTCAATGAACACTATGAGAATGTCCCTTTTCCTATCCCCGTAGAAGTCCATAAGCCTTCATATCAGATGAATAGCTTCCATAGTCGACCTACCTAGCATAAAACTGAACAGGTTCTCTGAAATCCTTATATCTTCCCTCAACCTTCCATCAATCACCCTTTCCAACAACTTCATTATGTGACTAAGTAATTATATACATTTATAGTTATTACAGTCTTGAATATCGCCCTTGTTCTTATATAATGGGATCATTCTACTGAATCTCCATTCACGTGGCATCTTTGTGGTCTTAGATATATCATTAAGAAGCTTTTTTAGCTATTCAAGGCCTTCTTCACCCAAACACTTCCAAGTTTCCAGAGTGGTACTATCTAGGCCGACTATCTAGCCTTCATCTTCCTTAATGCCTCTTTAATATCCTCTATTGTGATACGACAATAGGGCTTAGACTTTTGTAGCTCCTCTCGACCCCTGTGCTTGCTATGCCAAAACTCTACCAATTAAAGAGCTTATAGAAATAGCTTTGTCATCTTTCCTATATTATGGTATCTTCAATTAGGACCTTATCGCCTTCATCTTTGAGACACCTCATATTGCCTGTATCCTTTGTTCTTCTTTCCCTAGCTCTTGCTAGCTTAAAAACCTCCTTCTCACATTCCTTAGATTCTAATATCTGATATAACCCTTGTAAGCATTGTTCTTTAATATCACGACTGCTATCTTACCTTCCCTTTTTCCAATCTTGTATTGCATTTTATTAACCTCTTTTTGCCTCCTCTGTTCCACTACTTACTAAAGCATTGTATCCCACTCAGTTTGCCTTGACTTTCTCCTTCATGTCTTCATTCCACCACCAATTCCTTTCATTCTCCCACTTTCCCTTTTAGAGACTCCTAAGATTTCTTCATTTGACCTCGAAATACATTTGAACATCTCTCCCCACATTTTGTTTGCATCCCTTGCTAGCATCTATTTACCCTCAACTTTGATCTTCTTAGATAGCTTCATATTCATGGTTAAATTCCACCATTTAACTTTAAAGTCCCCAACATTTCTCTTCTTTCACTTTAAACTTTTAATCTCCAAATCCATAACCCATAGTCGGTGTCTCGTGATTAAGCGCTCACTCAGTATTGCTTTACAGTGTTTACACAACCTCCTATCAGTTGCCTTCAGCAAGCAATAGTCAACTTGTGTACTAGTGCTGCCACTCTTGAAAGTCATCACGTGTTCTGTCTTCTTCTTGAACTAGGAGTTAGCAATTGATAGTTTACATGAAATCACAAAGTCCAAAAAAGACATCCCCTCACTGTTTCTCTCCCTATCACTGAAACCTCCATGTATCATCTCATAACCATCCCCTTTTCTTCCTATATGTCGATTGGA
The DNA here is from genome assembly GCA_029747015.1 of Carnegiea gigantea. NCBI lineage: Eukaryota > Viridiplantae > Streptophyta > Magnoliopsida > Caryophyllales > Cactaceae > Carnegiea > Carnegiea gigantea. The sequence goes on along the minus strand of JAKOGI010000047.1, from coordinate 426,864 downwards.
ATTACCTCCAATTAAGAGTTTCATAGTATGACCATACTTTGGATAACGTCATCTGATTCCTCCGAAAATATCCTCTTAATTTCTTTGAGGTAGATCTTATGCCTACCTCAACAACTTGCCCAACAAACTGACTAGAATGCTAACTCCATTTTCAGCTCTATTAAAACCTGAACACCAAAGCTTAATTATATCCACCAATCTCTTTAGCATTAGCACCAACCCACTTAGCTTGTTGAATACAAGTTATGCTAATCTTAAGCATATGCAAAATCTTAACTAACTCTATATACTTGCTTGTAAGAGTCCAATATTCCATGATGTAAAATGCATCATATCTATCCCACTGTTCCTTCTAACCCTTTGTTCCCTATAGGACAGGCACTAACTGCTGCATTATTCATCACCACAAGAGAAGGAGGATGGAATATACTAAAAAATATAGAAAACTCAACAATCTGAACAACAGTAACAATGAAGATAGTAATATTCAAAATAATAATGACAATATTGAAAAAACACTAAGAGTATAACAGTAACCCAATACCAATACCCAATTAATGAAAAGGTGCCTAGATGAGGCAAGACAAAGACAAATGCATTCACTCCAAGAGGCTAGCCAACTGCATGAAAGTTAATAAACATTAAAAATAAATAAATTAACAAATAGATGAATTAATTAACTAATTAAGAAAATCAAATTAAATAAGGTAAGATCAAATAAAAATAATTTAGAGCCTACAATTACGACTAAGGAAATGAAATACAAAAGGCACAATGCAACTACTCAAGATAAGACCCCAAACTAAAACAGCAAAGGCACGCTTAATAATATAACAAAGGAAACAAAAATAAATATTAAATGCAATACTTGACCAACACCGAAAGGGGAAAAAACCACACCAAATGGAAAAGACACTAAAAGTCTACAAAACTAAACTAAACTAATACGTGAGTGCCAATACCCAAAAAATAAAAGAAATGAAAAGGATTAAATTCAAGTTAGATAAGGTAAAGGTAAGGTTAGATACTATCAGCTCAAGATTTAAAGCAGCAAACGATAAGGCAATAGACGAAATAAAATAGATAGATAGTGCCTCAGCAGTATAAATATAAGCTCAGGCACTACCTCAGTGACACAGGCCATGCCCAACGACACACCCACACCCGTCATCATGCTGGAAGTTGTCATCATGCTGGAAGTTAGACCAAACATGTTACAGAGATTAGCACGGTTGCACCCAAAGCTGACATAGCTAAACCCTTGTTAGTGGCCCGGCTGATAACATCAGGAGGAATAACCTAGCAATGTATGTTAAGTCGGATCACCTTCAGGTGAACTAATGTTAATTTTGTTTTGTTTTGTTTTGTTTTGTGCTCTGCTTATTTGTGTGCTTCTTTAGTCTATTCAACATTTTGAAGTGTAATTTGCACCAAGTCTTTGATTAGTGTTATTTTCTAGAAATAAACAAAACAAAATAAAAATCCTAGAAATTTGAACTTATTATAGTAAAATTTCAGGGTATAAAATAAGATATTTTAGAACCAAGTAATACCCTTACACCTAACTTTTGCTCGTCCTTAAGCAAACAAAATAGAAGAAAACTAATCTACAAACGTAAATCACTTTTATAGGAAAAAAATTACATTTGCATTTAGTGTATCCAACAAATCATTTAAATAACTTGGTTACCCCAAGTAAACAACTAAGGTGTCGTTAGGGTTTACGAAAGATATATGACAAAATCTTTAAAAAGGAAGAAGGAAATGGAAAGGAAAAGCAAAAAATCTTTTAGATTTTTTCGAACTATGCACAAGATATATGACTGAGAAAACTACATACATTCTAACCAACCGTATCACCCTTGAAACCTAGATATTAACTCACATAAAAATATAATATACACTTCAAAATTGTTGTCCTCGTGAATGACATCCAAACACTAACCATCACCTAATTCACTAAATGGCAAACAAGCCAGGTTGATATAACATCACTTTAAGAAGCACGGAACATTCCTACTCATCTGTTTAGCTAATGTCAAAGGTACACTCAAAATTCATTCCAGTGAAGCAATCTATCATACGCTTGCTAAGACGCTTAATTCTACCACTCGAATACAAATGCAATATGATAAATCAAGATGACTTTAGAAGGCTTGTAGCAAGGCTAAGAGTCATGAGTGAGAGAGCAGCAAATGAGTTGGGGAAATATGGAGCTGAAATCCAAGACTAATGAACAAGTCTGAACAATTCTGACAACACAATCACACCCCCCTCTCCTATCACCACATGAAAACAATTCAAATACACCCCATAAGGAAAGTCAAGAAATGAGTTAAGACAGTTATGGACAAACATATTCAACCACTATGTTAAATTCTCTTTTTCGCTTTTTTCTTTTTTTTGAGACTTTTGGAATTTTTTATGATTTTTTTGGTCAATAGGGTATAGAATAGCAAGGGACAAGATGCCAATTGTACAATTAAAACTCAATTCCTAACAAGTATCATATGAAAATCAACCCATGAAACCAATAGGGTGAACATCAACAAACAAATCAATATGAACCTCCTTACTATACCAAAAGAAACATAATCAATCACCAACATATGTCAAGCACCTAGAAACACCCTTTTATAAAAGATCGAACTAAAGCTCCATTCCATTAGACTTGGCTTAAGTATAAGAAGACATGTTTAGCCAAGGGTTACCTAGGAAGCTTCACAATAAATGAAATTGGATAAGGCTCAAAGGGGTAACAAAGGGGTAAAACAGTGATTGTAGGGTGGTCATCTGGCTTATGCAGCTCTTCTATGAAACAAAGAATGCCTCTATCATGCTATCAAGATACATAAACTAAATGTTGACTTGAAGAGACTTAAATCAAATCCTAGAGGCGACAATCATGGAAGAGTCACACATGAAAGAAAATATGAGACTAAGTGTAAAAAATTAGTCTATAAAGGCTCAAAACTCTCACAGGTCCATCTACCTTGGTCAATAAGACTTACTCTAGAATGAATGTCAGAGTTAGGACTTAGGACTAGGGCCTAGAGCGGCACATGTTGGATAAAGTTCTGTCATACACATCCTAGTTGTATACAAGCTAATGGCTAAGTCACAAATAGTTGAGGCCAATCAAAATAGTACAAACATACCAAAAAGAAAGCAAAAACTGTACAAGAAACACACAAAAAAACCAAAAATTTTTCAAAAATATAGACATGGGTATATGGTTCACCTATCTCCACTTCTGAATGTCATAGTGTCTTCATTGGGAGCTAAGATGCCCCTACACCAACAGGACAAATCTAAGATCAACAAACATACCCACAATGATAATTGTATGCTAAATCAAAAATACTAAAGAAAGGAAGAAAGAGATATATATAAAATGAAAATAAATAAAGCAAAAAGATTAAAGAAACTTACCAAATTAGGTATGGGGAGGACCAAAACTAAAGCCTCCTTTGAAGATAATGCAACTAAGTTGTGAGGGCCATTAGTCATTCCTCCACAGTTAAGATTCAAGCCACTAATGCAGATGCTGTCAAAGCTCGAAAAAGCTTATCAAACACCTGATCATGAACTCATACGAATCTATGTAAGCACATACAAGTATAGAGACATAATTGATAATGACTGCGCTCATAAATGTGTTAAATACCTTAGAAAAATTAGGTAAATAACAGAATGTGATGACTAACACAATTTTGCTAGGTGCATTATCTAGGTAGAGACTAAAGGGATCAATTGATATCCTCTAAAGTCATCTAGCTTCTTAACAGAATCATATGCATTATGCTCAAGCATGAAAAGAAGTTATCCACATAGGCCACATCAAAATTGAGGTCATAAATAACATGATAATTAATGATTGACACGTTATGACACTTGGGGGAACGGGAAGGTGGTGGACAAGAAGGAGAAGCATATATGAAATTAAGGGGTTTGGGAACACATCTTCAAACAGTGCAGGACTAGAAGACATGTCATTCATAGCTACCTTGTGTAACATCTTAGTAAAAATATCATCATGATCATTCACAAAAAGTAGCTTTCTACTCACAATAAACATCATTATCAGCAAAATAGCAACAACGTCAAAGGGTTGTCCCACCTTGAGATTGTGCATTGAGTTTAAGGAAGGGATAGAACGGGAATTGTTAGGACAACATCAACATTCCGTACAAGTATTCTTCGTAACAACGTAGCAACTAAAGGTAGTTGAGTCATAGAAGGATCCATTACTTCCTCCAGGTTGGTCAAAGATATATCAACCATAAGGCCTAGCTCTAAAGGGTAGGAAGACTCACCATCATTGCATTAACTAACCACAAGTCTACAGGAAGGTAGACTAGGGTCAGTTTCATGTAATACGTCATATTTCCATCTATCATTAACGAACTTAACTTGTTGCTCATTCATTGTCCTTAGCATGTTTCTAAACTTAGCAAGCACTCAGCTAAAACATCATAATAAGGACACAAAAAATCATCATGATCAAAAGAATCACATGCGTCCTATGAAGGATAGGCATAATAAAGGATGCAGGGGGATTAAGTGTAAGAACTAGCCTAACTATTCTCAAATTCACAAGTGTTCCAAGTCAAGCTCTCAAGGATATCCTAAGATTCATCCGCCTTTATAGTACAAGAATTGCAATACCCTAAAAGTTCATAAGTCTCACAAGTCACACCGATGGACATATTCAAAATTTCTCATTTCTACATGCAATAACCACAATAAGTAAGAAGGCATGTAATATATCGGAGTATCTCCAAAACAATTCATGCTCACAGCGAGCCAAATAGAAAATAGACATTTTTCTATTTTTCATAAATTTTTTATTTTAAAATTTTTTTTTGTATTTTTCAAATTGAAACTACAAGTAGACAGTGCTGATGTAGCAAGTAGCCAGAAAGTATGACTCATATCCATAGGGAGTTTTGCTTTAACATGTGAAAGATATCATGAGTGTTTCAAACTACGTAAGTGAAAAAGGCAGCATAAAATAAAACTAAACAAAGAAAACACAAAAAAAGGCACTCAAATTATGATTAAACTAGCCAAGATAAACCAACTCATCAAGTGAAATTCTAACCTTCTAAAATCTATGCCAGCATTCACACACTGGTTGGTTAGCCAACTAAGACTACCAGAGATCTCTTTCAAGATCCATAGGCTAATCTAATTGTCCTAACTACCTATATTCATGGGGTTAATGTACTTACATTACAAATTAACAACAAAACACTTAGGTAGGATTCAAACTATTTTTAGGTTCGAATCCCAAACATTCTCCCTTCGCACACAAGCAAACTAACATCACTTTTCAGCATAAGGAAACTAACCCAAATCATAAATTAAAGCATTTCAGATAAACCCAACAGCCTCAAAACAAGATTAATTTTCCATAAAAGCCTTCTTAGATGTGGTAGTGGATAACAATGGTATCATAGGGAAGTTTGCAAATCTAATGTCATTGGGGTTATCTAGTGAAGGCACATGGGTGATTTGTTATCATAAGAATATAGTGGCGGACATGGAGTTTAGTGTATGAAGGTTGCTTCTTTTTGGAGGGAAGATTTCAGGCATAGTTGTCAAAACATTCCTCCGAATTGGTTTCAAGGGAACCTTTGAAATGTTAGGTATAATGTTAAAATCAAAGATTCATTTTGGATAGTCTAAGTCATATTGAAGTTGATGTCATTGAGCTTAAGCATGAAGAAGGTTCTATCACCAATTTCATTCTTCCCTAGATTTGCGTAGAAGAGTTTGACTAACATCAACTAGACTTCTATGCCCATATTTAATAGTTTCAGACAATTCATCTTTTCAATAACATTGGAAACGCCAAAATCAATCCCCTTCAAAATAAAACACTCCTCCTCCATCTTCTTACATGCAACTAACTTCCTATCCCAGTGAACGACTAACAAAAATCTAGAGCATACAATACTGATATTTGAGGAATTTCAACTTCTTTACGTGAACTCTCTAACTTCTCAAGATTAGACTCCTTGATATCCAGAACTTTGTCAATCTTTTGTAGGCCAGCAAGGTTCTAAGCACTCTGTATGTGCTTGTGGGGCTAAAGGCAGAGCTTGCAGCTCGTTGCTCTGCATTGAAGAAGTTTTGTGGAAGTTTGAGTGGTTTTGGATGACATAAAAGCAGTGGTCAATGAAGGGAGTGAGAGATATGTGAAGATGGAAGACTCGAGATGTAAAGGAGATAGAATAGTGAAAAGTGGACAATGGCATAATAAAAAAGGGAGTAGGGTAGGATGGGGCTTATAGATGAAACAATTAAGAATTATGAATTTTTTTTAAAAAATCATAAATGAATTTCAAAAGTTAGAACATTCAAAGCTCTAATTTTTTAAACTATGAAACTTAATAGCTAAAAAACTGTTAAACTGACCATTGCCTATAAACCAGGTCCCTATTCAGTACAACTAACATAACTTCAAATACCTTAAAATAGTTTAGGCTCTTACTAGTCATAAGCTAGTGCATTTTACTCACATAATATCACCAAGGCATAACAATATTAAGAGAAAGCCACAACAATATTATTAAGAGAGATTTCTCCCAGTCAATTCCTATATCCGTGTCAATCATTCCCATTTCTCTTCTAATGAAGATAAATCAATCTTCAATATCCGCTTGGTAAAGATCTTCAACTCATTGAAAATTAGTAGGCACAAATTCAAGAGTAAAGCCACCTTTTTGTCCCATAATCTCTACTGAATTATGATGTCATATATCAATGTGCTCGATCCTTAGGTCTTGAATTAGATTTTTAGTTATATTGATGGTACTTATGCTATCACACCTGATAGGCATCTTTTTTGTGCTTTAGCCTAATTGCTTTAAGTTACTAGTTGATCCAAGGTATCTAAGCACAACAGCCTACAACGACTACACAATTAGGTCAAGTAGTGGATAATGTTACTTGATTTGCTTCTTTACATTCCATGATACCATGGATTTTCATCGAATTGGAATGAACCCCCAACTATTCTTTCTATCAACTGTGTAATCTATATGATTGACATCAAAGTACCTTACAAGCTCAATGTCATCACCTTCAGGATGGCAAAGACCAAAGTCTTTGGCTCCTACAAAATATTTAAATATTCTTTTACTAGTATGAGCTTGGATTCATTAGAAACTTATTGGAATCATACACATAATATCAGGTCAAGAAGGACCTAAGTATAAAAGTGAATTAATCAAACCTCTACGCACCTTTCCTAAAGACATGCTTACCACTTTGTCCTATATCAAGTTTGGTGCTGCAGGTCTTTGAAGTTCTTGGACATATGTGCCTTAATTGTTGGAGATGCCATCTTAGCATTGCTCAATTTGAATACGAAGTAAGAAATTCAATTGGTTGACTGTGTTCATTTCAAGCTCTTGGCTCATAAGGTTTAAAAATTCATGACAAATAGATTCAGTAGTAGCACCAAATGAAATATCATCAATATAAACCTGAAGAAGCAAGACATATTTCTCTTCTGTTTTAGTGAACAAGATTCTATCAATTTGACTCCTTTTAAATAGATTGACAAGAAAGTATTTACTCATGCTTTCATGCCAACCTCTAGGAGCATTTTCAGTACATCCAATGGTAAATTTAATGTATAAATATAGTCAGAGTGCTCTAAATTTGTAAGAGTATGGGATTGTTCAACATGCACTTCTTACAAATAATTTTTACATAAAAGATGCAAAAGCAAGCAACATCTTTATTGCTTCTAAACAAGCTACAAGAGCAAAGGCATCATCATCATCAGTGCTTTCTTCCTAGTTGTATCCTTTTGCCACCAGGGTAGCATTGTTTTTAACCGCATACCTAGCCTCATATACCTTGTTCCTGAAAAACCCATTTGGTTCTTGTGACTAGACGGTTCTTTGGTCTACGAGTTAAAGTCTGGAAATAATTTCTTTCAAACTAGTTCAATTTCTCCTACATGGTTAAAGTCCAGTTTGTGTTCATTTTATTGGTACAAAAGAGAAAATTGCATAAAGGTCTCTTTAAGAGGATTTAGAACAAGTTCTCGTACTAGTGTTGCGATCATACAACACATTGGCTAAAGGATATAATGAAAACAATTTGAACCCTCTTCTTAGTTCTCACATTCATGATTTTTTAGACTACTTTAGTACGTTAGTTATAGAATTTGAAGCTTTACTATGACAAAAGTAACCACTAAAAATACCTTGAACATTCATTACATACAAGCTACCAAATAAAAGTGGGATTCTTTCTATTAAAAAGCTGTTAGTGAAGCACCTACTGAGAACGAAGCTAGCAACGTTCACAACGTATGTTGGGAAGTACTTTGGAAGTCCATTCTCCCTGTCATTGTTCTAATCATGTCATCCAACATTTATTTCTTTCTTTTACCTATTCCATTTTGCTATACAGTTCTTGGAGTTGAGAGGTTGTGGGAAATTGCATGATTGTTATTGAATTTAATGAACTCTTCATTTTTCAATTCTCATACATCATCTCTTCTAATTTAAAGAGCTACATACTTGCCTATAATGTTTATGCAATGATCCAAGGGGCTTGAAGTAGAATTTTCTCTTTAAGGGCTTGAAGGAGGCTCTAACTTATCTAACACTAACACATAAATGACTAACAAGATCCTTGTCAAACAATTGCAGCAGTGTTTTAGAAGAATTCATACTAGTTTTTCCAACTCTAACAATCTTACCCATTCTCTATCTTCAAAGGCCACATCGCCTTACTTTTTTTTTTTGATGCAGTTTAAAGAACAATAAAGATACCATAGATTAATACATAACTTCCAGCACAGGCGTAAGACTGACATCAAGCTATCTTATACTCTTAACCAACAACTTATAGCTCTGAGGTTAGTCACCATGTTTGGAGATCTGGCACCATGTTTGGAGATCTAGCACCTTTAGGTACCAAATCTGAGTGACTATGGGTTATCCACTTGTTGGGATCATAGGATGGTCATCCTTTTCTCATTCTGAGATGGTCAGAGCACATCTAGACTCTATTTTTGGGCAATTCAATTTCCTCTGACTTTCTTAGTGTCATGTTTCTTTGACAGATAAGTTCTTTAAGGAATTTTTCCTATTGTTAAGATTATATCCAACACCTTCTATGCTAAATGACACACTATCATATCTAACAAATCTATCCAGAAGTTTTTTTCTTCCTTTCTTCCTTTCAAAAGAGATGCGTGATGATCATTCACTACCTCTTTTCCAAAGTCTTTGAGTTGGGTGTACGCATTATCACATAGTTGAAAGTAATGATGATTTTGTTGTTACAAATCTCAAATGTTATTTGTAACGGACTTGACTTTTTTTTTTAAAAAAAAAAATGGATACTCATTGTTAAATCCTATACCAATCGAAATGGTTTTAGCTAAATCATCTTTTCATAACAAAAGAAGTTGATAATATACCTCATCATAGTTGTTTTCCTTAGCGACTTTATCATCCGTCATAATACGTAAGTTTTGCATTTCTTCTTTTGCATGTTTGCTATCGCTGGAGTAACCGTCTCTCCATACAAGTATCATGATCTTTTTGCCTTTGGGCTTGGATATTTTCTTTTTAATGAAAGGGCAGTCTTTAAACATGTGCCATAGTTGACCTCAACTAAAACAAACATAAGAACTAGTATGTGGGCTTTGAGAAGAAGATTTATTACCTTTGCAAATTTTAAATTTAACCCTTTATGAAACTTCTTAATTTTAATGTTCATCCTCTAAACCTTGTTCCATGAAGCCTATGGCCCGCGTTACCAACTTTACAGTCTTCTTGAAGATAAATCTCACGGGTTAGAATTTAGAAGAGAATGTGAGAAAGGTGAAGATGGAAGACTTTAAATGCAAAGGAGATAGAGTAGTGAAAGGTGAATAATGGGAAGAATAAAAAAGGAAGGGGGATAGGTTAGAGGTTATAAATGAAATTAAAAATTATAAAAAATAAAACAAAAATAAAAAAATGAATTTCAAATTTTGAACTTTCAAAAGCTGGTATCTTTTAAAACCATGAACCTCAATAGCTAAGCCATTAGTTGGCTCCTAACTATTAGCTTAATGCGTATTTAGTGCAACTAATATAAGTCCGAAGACCTCGAAATAGTTTAGGCTCTTACTAGTCATTAGTTAATGCCTTTGACTATTAAGATGTCATCAAATCATTATAATATTAAGAGAGATTTCTCCCACTCATTATATGGATCTATATCAATCATTCCCATTTCTCTTCTACTCGATAAAGATATCAATTCATTATAAATTAGTAGGCACGAATTCAAGATCAATGCCTCCTCTTCCCTATTATATCTAATAAAATGATATCGTACATTAATGCACCTAATCCATTGGTGTTGAATTGTATTTTTAGCGATGTTGACGGAACGTAGCTTATCACACCTAATAACACCTTTTGGTAGTACTATTTAATTAGCTTCAGTAGTAGATAACGCCACTAAATTTTACTTCTTTGAATGCCATGATGCCAAGGATTGTCCAAAAAAATGGTGTGAACCACAACTACTCTTTTTCTATCAATTGTTTAATCTATATGATTAACATCAAACTATCTTAAAAGCTCAAAGTCATGACCTTCAGGATAGTAAGACCAAGGTCTTTAGTTCCTATTAAATATTTAAATATTTTTTATTAATATGAGGTGAGATTCATAGGAGCTTATTGAAATCTTGCATATAATATCAAATCGAAAAACATTTAAGCATAAAAATGAACTAGTCAAACCTCTATACACTTTTCTTAGAGACATGCTTTACACCTTGATCCATGCCAAGTTTGGTGTTGGAAGTCTTTGGAGCTTTTCCATACTTTTGATGATCAAGGGTGTACTTATTTAGAAGTTCTTGAGCATATTTACCTTAATTGATGTTGGAATACCCGGTCACTTAATGATGTTTAAATAATCTTAATTCTTGCTTTAGTCACATGAGTATGATTAATTGGAGCAGTGAGTCGCACATTTCTCTAATGTCATGCACAGCTATGCTTAATATAAGAAATTAAGTAATCGTGGAATTCTTTCTTAAGTACATAAAATCTCAATAAACTTTGTGAAAGTATAAATTGCTGCGAATATGTATTTGCGTCCGAGTGCGGTTGGAAATTAACCAAAGAAAGATAAATAGATAAATTAAGACAAGGTATCACCACTTGCCAAGTGGGTGGTCAATATGTGACCAAGTGGAAAAAATGAAGCAATTTAAGACAAGGTTAAACTAAATTTGATTTGAACAAAGTGTTAATCCTGTGGGGGTAAGGGAGTAAGGGGAAAAAAGGAAAAAATATATAAGAAAAGGGGTAAGGTAAAACCAGAAATGCTAGTGAACCAAATAAATCAAGCAAAATAAGTAGAAACCCTCTAGAAATCCCCTCCCCTTTCTTTACTTAGCGCAATACCCAAACCCCCCAAGCCTCACTGCCGCATCCCCTACTAGGCACCGCCGCTGGTTCTATTGCTGCTGTCGATGCCAACCAGTCGTCAACACAGCCCAGTTGCGCCGACCCTCCTTCAAGTCGAGTCAACTAATCGCCAACACAGCCTAGTCACGCCACCCTCTCTCCCTTTCATTACCGCCGATTGCTGTGAGCAGGGCCGCTTGTGCCGCCAGCTCCCCCTCGTCCAACGCCCCCTGGTCACCGGTAAGCCACTGTGACACCCCCAAAGTCTCCACCACCTTCCACCCTTCATAAACGCATTTACCAAACTGCCTCTCTAATCTCAACAAAGGTAATCTTTCTCCTCCCTAATCCCAGTTAAGTTTAAGCTTGTAATTTTTATTTAATTAAGTAGAATAAGCATATAAGTTATGATAGGAAAACAAAAATTGGTGTGGAAAATGTTTAAGGAAAGTCAAACATGTTTTATTGTGTGCTAAGTGAGTTAGCTAAGGATGCATATTTTGGAGTATGTTGGACCAATTGTTAGAGTTATGAGATAATTTTGATTGAAAGTGATGTAACTTATGCCATTAAGGATGGAGTTGCTTAATTCTTAAATTAAGATAAAGTAATTGAGATGTAGATGGATGGGTAAACATAGTATGTCAATTTGTTCAATTTACTTTATGAAAGTTGGTTAATTTTAATATGAATGTAAGAGCTTTTTTTGAACAGTATTGGAATGGGAATTATGTGATATGGATGTTGGTTGCTTCATGAATGAAGTGCTTTATGATATTGGGAGGGGAAAGGAGGTTACGTTAGTTATGTAGTTATGAAGGTGGGTAAGTAAGTTATGCTTGATTGAAGAATTAATGTGAATCATTTGAATGTGTTGCATTAATTGGTGTTGATTAGGAGTGTAAGGGCAAAAGAAAAGTAGATTACTTGATGTAACTAGGTCTGAAAAGGGGATTGGATTGATTATGAACTCATAAATTAATTAGGTTAAATGCATAAGCTTGGTGGAAAGGTGTGTTCAAGGGAGAACCTAAAGAAAGATTAGGTTATGTTATGTAAGCGAGCCCATGATTATTTGCTTAAGAGGATTGAGCATAAGTACTTGATTTGTTTTAGGTGGGATGATGGGGTAACTCTAATTGATTTAGGTTCAATATTAGGGTAAATAGTTAGTTAGCTTGAATTAGTCAATTATAAATAAGGGAGGAGAGTGAGGAGTTTTCAAATTTGCTTATTTCTAAATCGAAACACCAAGTGGAAAAAGAAATAGTGAGTGGAAAAAGAAATAGTTAGTCTACTAGCATACTAGACTTACAAAATAAATAACATATATTTAAGTTCACTATAATTGGTAAGAACATGTCTAGAAAGATCTAGAACTTATGCGAATTAATTTCCCATTAACATAGAGTGTTGCTGAGCTTATTCCCGAAAAGGGTCACGAAGATTAACTTGATTGAGCAACCTAAATAAGCTTTAAAGGTAAGTAACTACTTGCACCTTTCAGAGATGTTTTAAATTTACATTGACTTATGTTAACAAGTCTTTATTCGACCATTTGAACCTTTAGGACCCATTTCTATTTTCATTATTCAATGTGCAATGTTCATTGTTTATAATATCTACTAGTGGAAGTCATAGTCTTGGTCCTTCCCATTAAATAGGAATTTCATTGTTCATTGTTCATTCTTACCATGGCTGCTATTCATAAATTCGAGTCCTAGGTCTGGCCAAGGAAACATTTAATTTCATAATCAGTTTAACTGCAGTGCCCCCTTAAAGAAATTTTCAGAAATCATAGTTTAAAATTACATGCATGCTCACTGACTCCTTATAAATATTCATTTGATCATACAAGGGTGGCATATTGAGTTTACAACTCCATTTCCTATTGTTTTGTGTTTTCCTAACTGTTTTAGGGAGGGAGAAGCAGCTTAAGGTGAAGCAAGAACTTGCCAATGCTAAAGGTTTAGGAGGAGTGGGCCACAATAGTGATTGCTAATACTTGACCTTAGTTAGTCATTTTGAGGACTTGTGTCTTAGGTTCTTGTAAAGCCTAAGTGAAATATAAATCCATTTTAGACATGCTTAAATCGTTGTGTTGTGTCTACTTTGAAATGCTTAATAACAATCTTAAACATTACCTTGCATATATATTGCAAATAGCAGATGCTCGTGGATACTAGATCCATATGTGTAGCCTTGTTCGTTAGGAATGGCAGTAATTCCCTAACTTGAGAATGCACAGGCCTCATAATGCTTATGAATGAAGGAATTGAAGGTGATTAAAATCGAGCATTAAAGTAGTGGTATTAGAGCCAGATTAAGTTATCTGAAAGACAATATTAATGTCAATATTAGGGTCCCAAATTGTCGAGGCTTTGGGGTTTCATAAGAATAAAGTGGTTGTGTAAGCAATGAACAAGTAAGCCTTAGCATTGACTATGACGTGTAAGTTCCTATAAAATGTGTAGAGATAGATATGTATATCTGACTATCGAAATGCTCGCCTAATTACGTATGTATTTTGTGGAAGTTGATGAGTGTTTTGTGATGATGATAGATGATGCGATAAGACTCTTCTGAGATGGTTCCCTCTTAGAACCCTCAAGATCCCCCACTTTCTCCATAATGTCCCAAATGAGAAGCCCCTTTTCCGCAACCACCACTTTCCTTGGGGCTACCAATCAATGTAGAGGGATATGAGTTACGATGGGTATGATATTTGGGAAAGAGGGGATGATGGTGACTCTAGTGATTTAAGTAGTGTGGTAAGTGTAATCAACATTCCTCAATCCCTTAAGGTGATAGTAATAAGCTCTGATGGGACTAAGGGAGACTTTTAGAGCTCCGGGCCTGAAATTCATAATAGCAGTGTAGCAGACTGCAAGCCGAGGGGATCAAACAGGAAGAGGAAGCAAGAGAAGGGGTTGGACGTAGGAGGTTGCTAATGTGGTGTATTAAGATGTGAGCTCGTGGATATGTAAAAAATGTAAATATGTGTGGTTACGTGTAGTGAACTGATCCCTAGGGGGGAATAGAAAGGTTAACAATTTTGTAGGACTTCAGGTCGTAGGGTTAGAGTAGTATTTGATCTACCCCCATCCACCCATTTTGCCTTAGGGGGTGCGCCTTTTGTATTTCTACCATAAGGGCTATACTTCTGGTGGACCAATGTAACATATGCTATGGCTAAGTTAAGGAATATGCATGTTTTATGTACATAAGTACCGATATTGTTAAAGAATTGCGGATAAATGAAATTACCAATTATGGAATCAATAGTAGAATATAACAATATAGGTTAGTTGGTGTCACTTGTCTGGCCAGCATGGATAGCAAAGATAAGAAGCGCACTAATATGAAGGGAATAACACATGAATAAGTAATGATGAAGAGAAAAAGCATGTGTAACCATGAAGGATATGAATGAGTACAGGCTAATGTGTTTGGATATATGTTTGACAGAATGGCGGAGCCAAATGACAATGTTATGAAGAACAATTTACAAAGAAACAATGTAGAATTAGTTCCAGCCCACTCTGTTAATCGAAATTCCTCGGTAGTAACCCCTCAAGGGAGCCAACAAGTAGTTAGTATGCCACTAAACCTTGTGAACCAAAAGGGATTATTAGATGACTTAGATCCTGAACTAATGGTAAAGAATATGACTGAAGCAACAAGGAAGTTTAGGGATTGTGGTTCAGAAAAGGACGAAAACGAGAACAAGTTCTTTGATTGGGTGACAAAACGGAATCCAAAAACATATGACATCAAGGAAGACCCTATGGTACCAGAAGAATGGATCAAGCCTATGGAAAAAAAATATTTGATGTTGTGGAGGCTCCTAATAACAAGCGCGTGATTAGTGAAGGCTTGTACCTTGTCAACAAGCTGACATCTAGTGGGAGCAGTTAAGACCTCTTCCAAAATCATGAGCCTACCTGGAGCAAGTTTAGTGAAGCACTGCGAGCAAAGTTCTATCCGATGCACTTAAAAAAGTAAAAGCAGAGATTATTCTTAACTCTAAGGAAGGATATAACGTCAGTAATGGAGTATGCAACCTACTTCGCTGAACTCTAGATGTTTGTGCCAAAATACATAGCCATGGATTGAATGAAAATGCTGAGATTTTAAAAAGACCTAGCACCTTATATTTTAGAATAAGTTGGTATGCAATCCAGCTAGGAATTGTTTGAGCATGATGTAGAAATTAAAAGGGCGAAAAATGAATTGAGAATGGCTAATTAGGCTAACCTCAGAAAAGGTGGAATGGGAAAGGCACTCAGGCTAAGGAATTTCCTAACAAGAAACCCACCAATGTGAGATGAAACCCTAAGGTCCGGTCGTTATCAGGAAGCATTGCACCAAGTGTTGTCGTATGAACCACAATACTTCAGAGTATAGGTTGGGAACAAATAATTGCTTTTGGGGTGAATATTTGAATCATTTGATTGCTAATTGCCCTGCTAGATCTATCCAGCTGGGTAAGGGTCCAACTCTAGCTCCTAACCACAGTAAGACCTCCGTCCCTACGACCAATTGCCATGTGGGAAGAGTTTATGTGATGAACAAGAACCACACTGATGACTCATGAGTGGTTATGACCAGTACACTTATGCTCAATTCTACGCCCCTTGTCATTTGGTTTTATTCTGGAGCTACACATTCTTTCATTTCATCAAAAGTTGCATCTCAGATAGGGGTTCAATCACATAAATATCATATAGATTGGTATGTGAATTTGTCCACAGGGAAAATGGTAAAATTTAGTGTTATGTACAAGAGTTCGCCAATTAATCTAAATCAAGAGCAGTTGATGGGCGATTTGATACAGTTAGACTATTGGAATTTGATATAATTTTAGCAATGGATTGGATATCGAGGCATGGAGCAAAGATTGATTCCAAGAGCAAAGAGTATCCTTAAAAGGAAAAAGAGGAGGAAAAATGTATTTTTGGGACGTAATAGCAGTAAGGAATACCCTATTATATCCTTAATGGTAGTTAGAAATTAGTTAGATAGGGCTATGGTAATTTGCAACTCTAAGGTAACCAATGTTTTATAGAAATAATTTTTAAGGGATAACTTTTTTAAAATGTATTCCCAGGTACCTACTATTTTATGTAAACTATTTACCGGAGTAAATATTCTATGAAATAGTGATTCTTAGGGGTTTTTTCTTTCAAATCCGACCCAGAACTTTCTGAAATTTCTATTTTTGACCCAACTCTGGTTCAAAGTACAAATACTCAAACTCTTAGGCTTTTTTAGAAAACTAGGCTTGTATTAATATTTGGACTTCTTATAATGACTTCACTGGTACTAGTTATCATAATCTACTACTTATATCATCCATATTATATTTTCAGTGATTAGAAGCCCACCATGCCTAGAAAAATAATAAAGTTTAATTAGAGTGTTTCGACCATTAATTGAACTTAGTCAGCAATTGCTAATCTTAACCGTACCTTCCTTAGATCAAGCACAGCACAGATTCACTTTGTTTCCTACCTTAGACAGTAGACACTAATCATTTTTTTTAATATTTTTAAGGATAGTGAAACTTTAATCAAGAAATCATAATATTTAAAACATAAAGCTCGATTGAATAATGTTCCCTGCTAGGAAACTTCTTTTATTAAAAGCTTGAAAGTGGGAATATTACAATGAAAAGATTGAAGATGAACTTAAGCTACTAAGATCATCAAATATGCTTCCTCATAGAGAAATAGAGAATCCCAACTTCTCTTTTGCTCAAGTATACTCAAATGACTGTGCTGCTTCTCAGCACTCAATATCTCCTTTTATAGAGGAGATAGACAACATAGGATGCCCTAATGGTTACAGTACATATTCTGATATTTTCACATGACTATGACTACACTCAGATGGCTATAGTAGACTATATTATTTTACGAACTTGACACTTGGCAAAAATAGTGCAAGAATGGTGCAACAACTTTCAGAGCCCTTAATGCTGATAGGACTAGTCATCCATATTGAGATTCTGCATGCTTCATCTCTTACAATGTCTTCCAGTCCATCATTACCCAAAAAATCATCAAAATCTTCATCAAGTTGAAGATCCCTGGATATCATCTTTCAAATAATTCATAAAGATATTTCTTTTCTTTTTCTGATAAAAATTTTCCAACTCCAACATCAAAGAGATAATCAAAGACGTCTTCTGAAGTAGCTCCTTTGACCTTCATATTTGCTAAAATCATTATGAAAAACAAAATTATTTTCCCAAAATGCATTAATGTTCTTCCTTGTTTAATTAATGCCCACAATTGATGATAATGTTGAGAAAACCGAAAGCTCGTATTGAAGCAGGATCACTAACTACTTCTTATCATTTTGGAAACCATTGTTGTCCTTGATCATTGTGGTCATCTATATTAGCCAACTGAATAAGATAATGGGCTAGTTTGGCTTTTCCAATTTCATACTTCTATATGGTGAGATTGTGTGGAATTTTTGCTGGACCATCAGGGGATGTAAGAATCTAACAGATCCTTTTAAACATGCACTGTTGAAACTTAGCAAGTCTTGAGAAGAATAGGTACTTTCTATCTGGGATTTCCATATGATAAGCTACCATTCAATATTTCCAAGCTTTTATGATAAAGTCATATGGCAGGATTGTATTTGCTGGGAACATATCGTTGAACCATTTTTCTCGAACATGAGAAGTTATTTTTTCTTAAATATCATAAGGGCACCCTAGATAATTCATTTGTAACTCTAAAAGGCTGAATCTTTGTACTATTAGATAAGCAAAGGATAACATACCAAAATGTAATCTACTTTTTGTATGAAATTCCAAAATATCCATGAGGATTCTCCTAAAGGAGAAAGCCGTTTTAGCAGCAATGATATTTTATTTTGGATTTTCTCCTTTTCAGGCTGGAATTCTACTCTAATGATCACAATTGGCAAGTTCACAAGTTCAACTATCTCGCAGAGAATTCTTCAATCCTTGTATATATTCAATAGAAAAAGAAAACTTGTTAAGTCAAAATTGTGAACACATGAGTTGCCCTTGCGCTTACATATTTGATAAATTCATTTTTATAAAACCAAGTATTTCTTTGCAATTAGTTCGAATAAGAAAAGGTTTGGAGAATAAAAAGATTAAGAATTTTTCAATTTCCCTTATGACTGGAAGTATTAAATAATCTCCTTTATTAGGAAATTTAAGAACATGAAGATTTTTACACATGTTTTTGAAGTTTTGAACAAACTTTAAATCACTAGGGGTCCATGTCCAACTTACTTCTTTGTAAAGTTTTTGCTGTAATGGTTTTCTCATACATTAGAGAAATGCGCAGCTCCCTGCTCTAGTTAATCACACTTATGTGACTAATGTAAGAATTAAGATTAATTAAATATGATTAAGTGAAGAGGTATTACACCTCCCCCCTAAACAATGTTTCGTCCTCAAAACTTATGTTGAACATACCCTTGCAACGGATATGAGTAGCGAATTTTTATTTCATTTTCTGTCCCCAAGTAGCCTTAGAGGCTCTATGACGAGGTCAATATAAATTTCACCGGGGGTATAGCTTTGTTCTACAATTGTTTAGCTCTTCAGTCGACTATCTTCACGGATCATTCTTCAGAGGTTATCCCATCGGCCTCGACTTTCGAGGGTTCATAAACTATTGTATGATTATGAACATATGTCTAAAATTATGAGATAAGGAACACTTCATGCGCATGCTGCAATTCAGGTGGTAAGGCCAAGCGGTAGGCATGTTGATTTTCTCAATGATGTCATAAGGCCCAATGAATTGTGGGCTTTACTTTCCTTTAACATTGAATGTCTGTATTCCTTTAAGAGGAGAAACTTTCAAAAACACTTTATCTCCTTCTTCAAACTCCAAAGGCTTCCGTCTTCGATCTGCATATGATTTTTTCCTATCTTGTGCTACTTTCATGTTCTGTTGTATGACTTCGATCTTTTTTATCATTTCTTAAATCAATTTAGGACCCAAAATGAGGGTTTCCTCCAAATCATTCCAACAATATGTTGTATGCCTTTGAAGAGGAGTTCTACATCTTCTACCATATATAGCCTTAAAAGGGGTCATTTTTATAGTAGCTTGGTATACAAAAACTTTGCTAAGGGAAAATATTCCTCCATTTTCCTTAAGAATCCAATATATAGGCCTGTGGCATTCCTCAACAATCAAATTCACTCTTTCAATTTTTCCATATGTTTCGTCATGGTAGAAACAGCTAAACTGCAACTTCTTGCCATAGGCTTTCTGTAAAGCCTTCCAAAATCGAGTTTGAAATCTTGAGTCTCCATCTAAGGCAATATCTTTAGGTATACCATGAAGCTGCATCACCTCTTTGACATAAATTCGAGCGCACTCATCAAGTTCCCAAGAATCATGTATTCCTACAAAATGGGCGAACTTGTTAAGTCTATCAACTACCACCCAAACTGCATTTTTCCGTCATGCCGTTAGAGGTTTCCCTATTACGAAATCCATCGAAATGGAGTCCCATTTGCATGTAGGAATTTCTAATGGTATCAATTCATTAATAGGCCATCGATGCTCAGCTCTAACTCTCTAAGAGGTAAGGCATTTATCCACATATTCGGCTATGTCTCGTTTCATGTTGCTACACCAGAAGGTTTGTCTCAAATCTCTATATATTTTTGTTCCTCCAGTGTGGATGGAATACTTTGTATCAGACATTATCCTTTCTATCAATTGTATCCTTTGAGGTACACATAGTCGATTTTGAAGTCTAATGACCCCCTGCTCATCTTCTACAAATCCCAATACCTTCTCTTTGCTTATGTTCACCTTAATCCTTTCTATCTCTATATCTCCCACTTGTGCCCATTTAATATCATCCAAGAGGGTATATTGAATCATCACGCCACCAAGAAACGGATTAGGTTGCTATGGTAGCACAAGTTCTATGCCTATATTTTCCAAATCTCTCAAAAAATCTTGATCGCACCATTGCCACAATGTTCATACTATAATGTGTTTTATGGCTCAATGCATTGGCGACAACATTAGCCCTCATAGGGTGGTATTGTATTTGAAGGTCATAATCTTTAAGAAGTTCTAACCACCTACGTGCCTTAAATTCAATTCCTTTTGGGTGAATATGTATTTGAGACTTTTGTGGCCCGTAAGAATCTTGCGAAGTCTACCATAGAGGTAGTGTCTCCACATTTTTAATGCCAAAACATCCGCGTCCAGTTCCAAGTCATAGGTGAGGTAATTTTTCGCATATAGTTTCAGTTGCCTAGAAGAATAAGTGATGACTTTTTCATCTTGCATTAGGACAAATCCTATACCTTGCCTATAGTGCCCAACCATACCCAAGAAACTATGAACCTTAGAAACGCTAGTAGGCCTTGGCCAATCAGTGACTGCCTTTACTTTTTGCGGGTCCACTTTAATCACTTTTTTAGATATCACATAACCCAGAAAAGTTACTTTCGACCACAAAAATTCACATTTTGATAACTTGGCATAAAGCTTATGCTCCCTTACAGTCTGCAACACAATCCTCAAATTCTCCGTATGCTCATCGTCTATTTTAGAATATATTAAGATATAATCAATAAAAATAACTACAAATCTATCCATATATTGTCTAAACACCCGGTTCATCAAATCCATAAAGGATGCAGGGCCATAGGTTAACCCAAACGGCATCACCGTAAATTTATAATGACCATAGCGAGTCCTAAATGTCGTTTTAGGGATATCCTCATATTTGACTCTTAATTGGTGGTATCTTGATCTAAGATCAATCTTTGAGAAGACCCCCATTTCCTATAATTGATCAAATAAATCATCAATCCTAGGCAATGAATACTTATTTTTTATAGTGATATTTGTTCAGTTCTCTATAATCTATAGACAATCTCAAAGTTCTATCTTTTTTCTTCATAAATAGTACTGGTGCTCCTTAAAAAGATACGCTTGGTCTTATATAACTCTTTTGTAACAAATCTTCCAGTTCTGCTTTTCATTCTTTTAGCTCAGCTGGGGCCACCCTGTATGGAGGCTTCGAGATAGGGCATGCTACTGTTTCTAACTCTATTTCAAAGTCAATCTCCCTTTTGGGTGGTAGCTCAGGGATTTCTTATGAAAAACCATCTGGAAACTCTTTGATCACTAAAATAACCTCAAGTTTTAACCTCAAGTTTTGTCTCCCTTTTTTTATCTTCAGTAACACAACATTGGTAAACCTAAGACCCCTTAAAAATTATAGCCAGATACCTTGCATTGTGTGGAAATCATAATTAAGGGATCATGTTATTAGAATATATTTAAAAGGTCCAATACTCTGTGGGAACTATTTTAAGGGGATAGTTTACTATTTGTATTTTCATCTATCGTCCTATACTTTTCATATTTGCATATACCCTAGTACTTCAAAACTTACTTTAGAAAATTTTATTTTTGTGTATGTGATATTCTATTCATAAGTACTACTCGAAACCCTCTTTCAAATGGTATTAGAGCCACGTCACCAAAAATAATTAAGATAATTAAATTAATTAGTAGTTAATTAAGCAAATTAGCTACGTTTAATGCTTGAATTATCATAATTAAGAAAGAATAAGAATATGGCGTATAAGCAATATAATCATGAGCAATTAAAGAATATGTTTGATAAAGAACAAAACTCAGAAGAATTAAACAAAATCATGGGTACGATAATTGAAAAACTAGATGTAATATCTGAGGATAATGAAGAGACAAATATTGTCCAGTGAGAAAATGCAGATGAACCTAATTAAACTACAGGATCTTAATGTTGTTCCTTTAGGAGAAATTAGGAGGAAACTAGATAAAAAATATGATAAAATGGTACTTGGCACTAAAATCCACAAGATAGAAGAACTCAACATGGATGAAATAGACTCTAATATAGTTAATAATGTAAAGCCAAAACCTAAAGAGTTTGGTGAATCACCTAGAAGAAATACCCATTTCATGAGACTTAGATACATTCTAGTGGGGCATATAAGAACTTTTCCTTTGGGTTCATCCCAAGGAAAATCACATCATTTGAAGAAATTGACCTTACCGTAATTAACCAAATGGGATACATCTTAAACATTGATGGAGCTCGAAATAGAGAAGAAATATTTGAGCATTGGAGAAGGATATGAATCGTGTCTTGAACTTTATCACATGGTCTGCTAGGAATTTTCTAAACTAAATTGAACATAGTTTTTCTAAAACTATAGCTGACTAGTGTGACTCATTAGATGAGGAAGGTAAAAGTGTATTAAGAATAATAGAAACACTAGCTTCTATGATCCAAAAATTATTCCAGGAAATCAAAACTAAATTTATTGGAGCTAAACTTGATTCTAAAGGAAAAGCTGGAGAATGGCAAAGAAAAATTAATAACATATAGCTTTGGGGCATGAGATATTTGAAAAATTATAATGCTGAATTTGGTCGATATTATTACAAAATTGGGCAATATGAAACCAAGCTTGGTATGTCATTGATACTAGATTTGGCAAATGGATTATTCGGTTCGAGATACGGGTCGGGTCAAGTTTGGGTCAAATCGTGTTTGGGTTAAGTAACATTTCAGGTCGTTTCGGTTTGGGTCGGATATGGTTCGGTTTGGTACGATTTCGAGTCAACCAATTTTTGGTCAGATACGCTCGTCATGCCAAAACAAGCAACTTTGTAGAAAATTTTGGGTCGAGTATGGTTCGGTTCGGGTCAATTCGGGTTTCGGGTCCACTTCCCGGTGAGCATATTTCGGGTGTCAGGTAGGGTATGGGTCCGGGTCGTTTAGTTCGGGTTTTAGGTCTCGGGTTAGTTTTGCCAGGTCTAATTGATACTATCGGTACAAGAATCTCTTATTTAAGAAAATGTGTTAATGATCGATGTCTTGATTTCTAAAAGCAAAAGAAAATAAAGAAACAACTTCTATCTTGTTAGGATCATCCTCATCAATGGAAAAATGAACCTGAGAAGAGAAGAAAAAGAAAATCGTATAACAAAAAGAGCTTTAGCAAGAAAACATGTGAGAAATACCCAAAAAAAAAAAAAGGTATTGTAAAAGTTCAAGCCCTAAAAAACTACAATTCTTTAAGAAGTGTTGCTTATTGTCCTGCAAGGAAAAATCAATTGCAAGTGTTGGGCATACGGAGAAGCAGCTCATTATGTGGACGAAGGCAAAAATAACAGGAAAAACAAGCTTATAGAAACCTTGAGTGTTCTACATTATTTCGAGCTTAGCAAAGAAGAAGAACTAGACCTAACCCAGAAAAAAAATAAGGGAGTTGTTGGGATTGTACTGGAGGATGAATATGAAGAAAGTGATTATAAAGAAACTAGTTATATAATGGAAAGTAGTTCAATTAGTCTTGGTAATCTTCAAGGGGAAGAATTTGTTGTAGCTAGTAAGAATGAAGAAGTCAAAGGAGATTGGGTCCTTCATATAATTTAGAAAAATCTATCTTTTAATTAAAAAGTAAGTACGTATGTGAAATGATAGAAGGAGATCTATAAATAAAAGACTGTGTATGATGTGGGATAAGTTAATCTCATTAATTGAGAAAACATCCTTAAATATAACAAACATAGAAAGTACATGTACATCCATGTTGGAAGTGGTCAAGTTCAAATTACTCCATTACAATATTACGGTAAAGATATTTATCTTTATCCTCTGCTATGTGATATTAGACATACAAAATTTAATAATCGAATTATCACGTGATTAAGACTAATTTATTTAATGGGCTAGTAGGATTTAATTATCAACCTAGTTATTAGGTGAGTCTAAAAGATGAATTTGCTAAACACTTCATATCCCTTAAGATGAAAATAGTTGGGATGGATATGAAAAGAAGAGATTACCCATTGAAGATATTTTGGAAAATAATATACAAACTTGATAATAACATAGACCAAAAAATTAAGATCACAATGTTAGAGGCAGAAAATTTGAGAGTCCTACTCCAATGCCAAAAATTCAAAGAATAAAGTGCAACCCATAGGAGATAAAAACTGATAGGTCATGGATATCTAGCATTGCCAATCCTATAAAAATCAATAAGAAAAACATAATAAAAATTGATAAAAACGGCAAAATTACCATTAAACCACAATTACTAAGAAGCATACATGTAAGGCCAAAATGGGTAGAAAGATGATTAACAGCTAAAGAAGAGTATAAAGAAGATGATAAAATTAGTATGATTAGTGAAATAAGTGGAATGAGTTTGGAACTCGCTAAACATAGTGTTGACTGAAGTATAAATTTAGATAGAAAAGTCACTGGGTACAAAAAAGTTGTTAATGAGCCAATCTATGAGGATGAATTAGTCAAAAATATGACTATGGGGATATGCTATAAAATTACCAATACAAATACCAATAGCATCTATATACCAATAAATGTATGTTTAGAGAGATATAATAAATATGAATTGTATGCCTATATAGATAGTAATTGTTGTGTCTGTTTTGGAAGAAAAGATCTTTATTTCCAGAATTTATGTGGAAGAAAGTCAAGAATCCTTTACAAGTAAGGATAGGTGACAAAAGCATACACTACAAAAAAGGTTACCTCTCCCCACATTTAATTTTGCCAATAACCACACTTATAACTGTGGAAATAATAGTTGTCCATACTTAGGCTAAATGTGGGGAAGTTAAGTGTGTGGAAGTGTTCTCCACACTTCATAAAAATGCGGGTAGAATTATATTTCCCACACTTATAAATGCGGAGTAAGTACTAATTACCCACAATTTATGTATTGCCATTTTATGCTATGCCCACTCTGGAAGATGGAAGAAGTCATAATTTTCCCTACCCTTAAAAGTGTTACTAGTGTCATTTTAGTTTTTTTAAAAAATAATGCTGGTAATTAATATAAAACTTATTAAGTTAAAAATAGAACAATTGTATACAATTGTTCTTTTTTTAATTAACACGTTTTATACTAATTACCAGCATGCATCACCCTACATAAATGAATAAAATTAGCAAACCAACAAAATAAAATAGATCAAACATCAAGTATATAAATTACACATTAGTGCCTGAAACAAAAAAATTAATTGTAGACACAACAACAAAGACTAAGGAAATCAAAACTAAATATTCTTATATTGTTTTGAATCCATCCAGCTAATTTTTTTTGTTGTGGGCAGCTAATTGAACATTTTATTGCTCTATATACTGCGCAAAACTATACTTTGAAAACGTGCCTATCATCCAAGAATATATAAAAAAATCTCCATCTTTGCTTTCTTCAATGAGCGATGTTAGCTTCAGAAATGCAACCTGTTAGACAATTGAAACACATAAAAAAATGAATTATTAGAGAAGATAACCAAAGAGATTAGCTCAGATGCAAACTTGGCAGAATCAAGTTTAAAAACGCACCTCATCCCCTCCGACATGCTGACCTGGTAGCCTCATGCCGAGGCGTGCCACAAGAACTTTTTAAAACTAAGCACATAAGTGTATTTTATCACCACAATTAGGGACTAACAATAAAATCACAATTGAGTTCAACCAATAATACAACCACAACCGAGTTCAACCAATAATGGAACCCAAATGAGTTCATTCAAATAATAAAACCCCAGCTGAGTTCAACAACAATAGAACCACAATCGAGTTCAATCAATAATCCAAGCACAACCAAGTATATGCATGAAGGGAAGATAACCTATTAACAAAATCAGATGACAAACATGTCAAAGTAAGTACTTCATATAAGATAAATAAACAAAAAAAATAAGAAGAACATCCAATATGCCCTACACAAATGTTTTGTAATAACTAACTACAATTGCTCCGCATAATATACCTTCTCTACAATTCTCTAAATTGATCGATTAGCAAAACTATGCGTCAATTCAACATGCATGAACCCGAAATCAGCATCATTGCCATTTTTACTAGATTTCAACCTCAAATCCTCCAACTACTGATAACAGTTTCAGAATTAGACTTGAACGACCTATAATCGCTAAAATTCATTTGAAATTACTAATAATTAGGAGAAAGAGAAAAACCCACCTAAGGGCTTTTGGGACCGGTTCAAAGGGCTTTTAGGATCGATTTGGGCGCTTCAAAATCGGGATTTCGACCTTCTGCTGCTGTCAAGCCCAAACCCACGCTAACAGACCCAAAATCAACTGAACTTTTGACTCTCTAGTTCAGTGTTGTGGCTGATGTTCGTGCTGCAAATTCACCCCCAATTTATTGAAGAATTGGAGTGTCTAAAGACCGGTGGCATGGCCGAGCCTGGGCACATGGTTGGTGCCTCAAATCGCCGCCTGAACAGACCACAAACGTCGTGGTCTCTCACTGATTTCGCCAAATTTATATTATCTAACTTGTGTGGGTTATCATCAAGTCACACCATCAGTAGTGCTCGACCATGGCATATTGCCTTCAAGATAAACAAAATTTATTAAAACAGTCAATGCTACTTCATGCTCAACAAGAACTAAGTAATAGTTTGACTAGATAGCAAATGATTTGCGAAGTGTTCAAGACAAGTACTTATTATGAAGAGGGTAAAAAAAAAATAATAAAGGGAGGGAAGGTATGGGAACCTCAAGCAGCATACTCCATATAGGCAATAATAATGTACATGCACACA
Organism: Carnegiea gigantea; assembly: GCA_029747015.1. Lineage (NCBI taxonomy): Eukaryota > Viridiplantae > Streptophyta > Magnoliopsida > Caryophyllales > Cactaceae > Carnegiea > Carnegiea gigantea. Next base: position 399,766 of record JAKOGI010000047.1, on the reverse strand, counting down.
AAAATAAATAAATAAATAGATTCTACATGAATACCTTAACAAAAATACTCCCATTTTGGGGACTCATAACATCAAGATCAACAATGCCACGGTAATTGGTCCCAATGTCGAAGGCAGTCACACCACAAGCTTCAAGGAAAGGGTCTCCTGCGGCAAGAGCAATGAATGATCAGAAAGGTTCCAACTGACTAAGCCAGTACTAACATTTTAAAGAGATCTGCATACTTAAACTGTCAAAATAATTTATTTGGAGTTCAACCTTTGCACCAACAGCAAGATTGATCACGTGGAGTGACAGCTTCCTTCTGAATCTCATTTGAGCAACCTGAATTTGAAACACAGTATCAATAGGCAAACTAATTTGAAGTTCCAAGTGCACCAACTTTATTAGTCAGTTAAGCAAAAATCTTATCTTCTGAATTCAGCAGTGCATTTAACAAAAATATCAAAAAAACAGTACGGAGAAGAGAGTTCAATGGACAAACCCGGAAGCTTAAAAAATTTTAAATGCTTACCTCAGCTACCCTAACACAAGATACAACCTCAATTCTTCCAGTACTATGATATTTCGCAAAGACACAAGCCAGATCATTGGTTTCAATTGTTTTTATTTTATTTCCACATATGGATATAGAGTCCTTTTGCAATTCATCTTTTCTGCCAGTGTGTCTCAACAATGAGTATGCAATAGTTCTTGTTTGGCTTTGGCTATTTTTTTGTGTGGTTTTGAATACTACAGCAATAGGTCGTATGTAGTGTAATATGGGGCTAGAATCCATGTTATCGGAATCCCTAGAGCAAGAGGTGGATTGGGCATGGCCCTCATAGAAAGAGAGGCACTATAAGTCCTTGAGTGTGAGAATGAACCAGATGAGAAATCACAAGAAAATGTAATTGCAAAGTTGCTCCTTCCTATAGACCTAAATTTTGAAATACGGAAAAAGAGACTGAAATAACTTCAGGATGAAATTTAAAGCATGGAAATGAAAATAGAAGCTTTTAGAAACACTATGTGCTGTGCCACAAATGGAAATGCGGTAGCATATTATTAATTTACTGTTAGAACAAAAGTTTATATACAAGATAATACAATAGCAGAGCTCTAATAATCATCACCCTCATGAATGTTTTCAATAAAATGGACTTCTGCCAACAGTTACATGCTAGCAAGGAAGTATCTGAAATGCTACAGTATATGAACAACTTGTAGTCAATTGAAGGCTTTACTTGACAGCAACATTTTAACTTTGGAATTCTGCGGAGCCATATGCCTGCCTCTCATTAAACAGGTCTCCTTTTTTGGGACAAGAAGGCAGCCGGACCCTTTCAAATCTTCAAACCTAAAGCCCAATCGAAAAGCCCAGTGAAAACAATTTGACTATCCTGAAACAACCACCACCTAAAAAAAAGAAGAAAAACCCCGAAGGGTAAAATGACAGGAGTCCAAGCCATTGGTTCGGTTTGCATTATATTTGCTTGTGAATGTATTTTGTTTTTTTTAATATTATAGTAAAGTAGTATCCAATTGATCCATTCCTAATCAAGGGCATCAGGGAAATAGCCTATTAGCCAATCATGACTCAAGGGAGCATTGTTCCATACATGTGGCCATCGTTTACCTCGCTATTAACAAGAGCCGCAGGCCCGCAGTGGTATGTACTACTAAGATATGCTCTGTATCTTTTAGTGAGATATGCGCACAAACATTCATATGCCCCAGACATCCCTGAACTAAGAATTTGTTACTGATGCATACCATAGTCAGAAAGTGCACCTTCCATACAGAGCCTTAATAAAGTCAACATCCTTGTGATCTCCATAGCTACTCTGGGTGGGAAGTAGCAGCTCATGATCATCACTATTGACATGGTCAATTGATTGGAAACTCAAAGCCTAGTACCCATAGAGTACAGGCAGTGACATAAATCATAAAGACAATGTGTTGAGTGATGCTGACACATTGGGCCTGTTTGATTAATCTGTAACTTCCATCCTGTCTTCTGAATTTTCTTTGCTTGAGATTGTCCAGAATCAAAGATTTAATTACTTAATGATGCAATAAGTTAATCACAGCTAAGAATTGATGCATACAAGGTAAAGCCACTAACAATCATGCAATTCCTAGCAAGAAGTATGATAGCACCAAAATCCTATTCAACAAAACTCAGCATACCGCAGAAGATCAAGCATTAATAACATTCATGAACTCTACATCAGTTTCAAAACCATTTTCACTTCAATTCAACCCTAAATCTTCTAATTATCGATAAAATTCCAGAATCGAAACATAAACTACCTAAAATCGTTAAATTTGTTTGAAATTACTATAATTTGGAGGAAGAGAAAACCCACCTCGAATCCAAGCTAAGGACCTATTCTAAGGGCTTTCGGTCTCGATTTGGATGCTTGAAAACTAGGATTTCGACTCACTTGCTACTGTCACGCCCCAAACCTACACGAATAGACCCCCAAATTCGATTGGATTGACTCACTGACTCGAAGTTGTGGTTGATGCTTGGGCTGCGAATTCACACCCATCTGCGCGTGCGGCTGCTACTGTGTGAATCATACCCACTCTAACTCTCTCTTTCGCTTTCTTCCTCTGGTTCAGTGGGTGCAACGGTGGTGGTGATGGGTTTTCAAAACCTAGCTTTGCACCCCACCTCGCGTGACTCTCGGTCCAAGCATGCCAATGGTGACGCTGCGAACCGGCCGGCCGCTGGCCCACTCTCACTTTCTCGATTCACCTCTTTCTACCTCTCTCTATTCTGGTGGTTTGCTCGCATCGGTGGAGGAGGGGCACGAAAGCAGACTCCCCCCTCTTCGTGTTTCCTATCAAAAAAGAAAGGGGGCTTCAACCCCTTTTGTGTTCCTTTCCCTTTTTTTTGGTTGTTTGGGTGTTTAATCCCTACTCATTAGACCGGATTGAATCCAAATTCATCTGATTCTGCTATTCTCGACTCCATATACCTTCACACAATTTACTAATTTCATATTATTATGATTTGGTTAATTTCTAACGAGTTTACTAATTTCATAAAATTGCGTAATTAATCAAGAAAAATTAATACAAATTATTCACATAATTTATTACATCCAATTATCACACAAAAATTAGTCTAATATAGCTAACTCAATCAAATAAGTTAATAAAAATATTAACTTAAATGGTTAGCCTAAGGTTGAAAACCTCGTCTATTACAGAATTGAGGAGTTTGACTTCTACGGAAGTCGATGTTTCCCGGAGTTTGCTGGCCAGAATTTGCTACCCAAATGAAAGAATTGAGGAGTTCGAATTCTAGGGAAGTTTTTATTGCCCAGATCGAATTCACTACCCGATCAGATGAAGAACGAATTGAAGAGTTCAAATTCTAGGGATTGATTGCGCACTTAGAGCTATTTTTGCTTTTTCAGGGGGTAGGCGGGCAAAAAGTACATACCTGCTTAATCTTCCAAATGATAATTTTATTTTGTTAGATATCTGTGTATTTTTTCGATTGTTTGTTTTATTCCTTTGGCTAATATATTTAGATATAAATATTGAAATATTTTGTACAAATTACCTCATTAATATAATAAAAAGTAATTGTAAAAGCTCTTTTTAATTCCCCACACTTAATAAGTATGGGAATAGATTCTTAATTTACCCACACTTATTAAATGTGGAATCGAGAATACTATCAAATCTTATCATTTTTCTCCCCACACTTCAATTAAGTGTAGTGATACAAATGCGGGAGGATGAATTATTTTTTGTAGTGATAGAGAGCCACAATGAAGCTATAGAAGGGTTATCAATAGAAATAAGAGGAGCCCAATATATTATACCAGTCCTATAAGCTACTAATCAACCCTCCCACAACATGATTGTTGGAAATAATTTTCAAAGACTATATTCTCCATGCACACAGACTATAAATCAAATAATATTCACAATAAGTGGTCACTTAGTCCCTACTGATATTTTAAATAAGGCTTACCCTCATCATAAGATTGAGTTTACGTGCAACCAAGATGGTAAGAAGGTAATACCTATAAAACGTGAGAAAGCACTACAATCTCACTGCTTGAGTTTTCTATTAAAGAGTAGATTGTTGAATAGCAAGAGCAATTATGCGAAGAACTCTACTTTGATAATCCTCTAAAATTTTGGGATAAAGGTAGGACATTTGCAAAGATTACTTCATTAAATGGCAACACTATTATTTGAGTCAAACAAATGGTGTATACACACTATGATATCCAAGAATTTAATAAGAAAATCAAATAAATTTTGGATAAAGGGTCGATCAAGAATAGTAAAAGTCCTCACACTAGTCCCGCTTCCATGGTAGGAAATCATGCTGAACAAAAAGAGGAAAAGTTAGAATGGTAATCAATTTCAAAAATCTTAGTGACAATACTGTCTTTGATGACTATTATTTTTCTAACGAAAGAATCCTTTTCAATAGAATTCAAAGAACCTCTTGGTTCTTGACAATGGATTGCAAAAATGGATACTGGCAAATAAAAATGGATGAAGAAAGCATTCCTTTAATTGCATTCAGCTCCCTTCAAGGACATTATGAATGGGATAGTAACGCCATTTGGTCTAAAAAATGCACTTCAAATATTTCAAAGAACAGTGGATAACATCTTCAATGATCTTACTCATTATTGTCTAGTTTACATTTACGATATGCTTGTGTTTTCCAAGACCATAGAACAGCATAAAGATGATGTTCTAGCTACCACCCAATGATGCATAGATCATGGTATTATTCTTGATAAGAACAACTGCATTTATGGTAAACAAGAAATTGAGTTTTTAGGTCTGAAAATAAGTGCTGGACAAGTCATCCTAGAAAAGAATATTTTAGAAAAAAAATACAAAATTTTCCTAAAAAGATTGAAGACAGGAAGCAATTAGAAAAGTCTCTTAGATGTCTGACCTATGTTTCAAATTTCATTAAAGATTTAGCTATGCTTGATATAAGAAAGTAAGTCATCATAGAATTCTTTCTAAAGTATATAAAATCTCAGGCAACTATGTGAAAGTCTAAAATTTTCTGCAAATATGCGTTTGTACCCAAGCGGGATTGGGAATCTACCGAACCATATTAATTTCTTAATGATTAAGAAAGATAAATAGATAAATTAAGACAAGGTATGAGCACTTGCCAAGTGGGTGGTCAACATTTGACCAAGTGGGAAAAAGGAAGCAATTGAAGATAAGGTTGAATTAAATTTGATTTCAAAAGGTGTCAAACTAGAAATGCTAGTGAACCAAATCAATCATGCTAAATAAAAAGAAAACCCCTAACCCCTCCCTTCGAATCATTTACATTTTAGATCAATAAACATTAGTGGTCGAATTTGCAGGACTACTTTCCTAAAATTGAACTTTTCGAACCATTAAACTATTGTGTAATAAATTTTTAGGGGACACTTCACTATTAAGTTTTATATATAGTTCCCAAAGCTTTTCATATTTGCACAATTTACCTCATTTCTTAAAAATTTACTTCCGAAAATTGTAATTTTGTGTATGTAATATTATTCTCATTAGAACTACTCGAAGTCCTCTTTAATTTGGTATAAGAGCCATGTGGCAAAAAATAGTTAATTGGTAATTAATTAAGCTAATTAATTACAGTTAATGCTTGAATAATCATCTACTTGTCATGCTCCCAATTGATTCACATATCGTTCACGCACCAAAAGGAAGCACCTCAGTAGTGTCACAATTAAATTATATTAAAAGTGGAATTAGCAAAAATTAAGTGTGAAGTTAAGGAATTAAAAAATCAATTGTCTGTAATCCCTTTATCTTTATTCATTGAAGTTAGACATATTAGAAAATCTTATTTAGGCATTAGTATTCCATTTCAGCACTATTATTTTTAAAACCTAAAAAACAAAAATCCATTTTCTTCGCAAGTCATAAAAATAAAAAAAGAAGCAAGAGAAAAATTGTACAAAAAAGCAGAAAAAGAAGAAGAGTAAGGAATATAAGCAGTGCAATCTAGAGAAGTTATAAAATATATTTGATAAAGAACAAAACCCAGAAGAACTAAACAAAATCATCGGCACAATAGTAGACAAATAAGAAATAGTACCCGATTATAATGAAGAGACTAACAATGTCCAGATAGAAAAGAAATATATCAACAAATGAACCTAATTAAACTAGAGGATCTTAGTGTTGTTCCTTTAGAAGAAATTAGGAAAAAAAAAGGGGATTAAAATTATGGAAAATGGAAGTTGACAGTGAAACAATTAGATTGGAGAAGAACTCAATATAGACGAAATCGAGTCCAATCTAGTCAACAATGTTATTCCTAAACTTGAAGAATTTTGTGAATCTTCTAGAAGAAATATCCATTTTATGAGATCTAGGTATGTTCCCACAAGGCATAACTGACTCTTCTTTCGGGTTCATCCCAAGGAAAGCCCTATCCTTTAAAGAAATTAACCTTACACCAATTAGCCAAACGGGTCACATATTAAACATTGATAGAGCTCATAACAGAAAAGAAATATTTGAGCATTAAAAAAGAGGTATGAATAGTATCCTAAGCTTAAATACAACATCGAATGTTGGAAATTTCCAAAACTACAGCGAACATAGTTTTCCCAACACTGTAGCTAACTGATATGACTCATTAGATGAGAAAGGTAAAAATGTCTTAAGAATTATGAAAACGCGAGCTACAATGTTCAAAATATTATATAAGGAAATCAAAATTGAATCTATCAAAGCTAAACTCAATTCCGAAGAAAAAGTTCAAGAATGGCAAAGAAATATTAATAACATAGAGCTGTGCGATGTGAGATATTAAGATAATTACATTGCTAAATTTGGTCAATATTATTATAAAATTGGGAATAATGAAACCAATCTTGGTATATTCTATGAAAATTATAATATTTGATTAATTCTATAATCAATTAAAATACATTACATGGCTTGAAAAAGCATATGTCATTGATACCTTTGGGAGAAGAATCTCTTATTTAAGACCATGGTCAATGATCAATGTCTTGATCTTCAAAAATAAAAGAAAATAAAGAAATAGTTTCTAGCTTGTTGGGATAATCCTCACAATGGGAAAACAAACATGAAAAGAGAAGAAAAATAAAATTTTACAAGAGAAAGAGCTTTAACAAGCTAAAGGGAGTAAATATAAAAGAAAATATTATAACAAACCAAGTACCAAAAGGTATAGATTTTTTAGAAAAATTGCTTATTATCCTGCGGGGAAAAACAACTGTAAGTGTTGGGTATGTGAAGAAGTAGGGCCTTATGCAAATGAGTGTAAAAATAGGAAGAATAACAAACTTATTGAAACACTAGGAAGTTTAGACTATATTGAGCTCAGAGAGGAAGAAGCGCTAGATCTAGCCTAAAAAACAACAAGGATGTTGTTGAGATAGCAGTGGAGGATGACTATGAAGAAAGCGATTATGAACAAACTAGTTATATGATGAAAAGTAGCTCAATTAGTCTTGGGAATCTTCAAGTAGAAGAATTTGCTATAGATAATGAGAATAAAGATATCAAAGGCGATTGGGTCATTCCTATAATTTAGAAAGACATGATTTATAAAAACTATGTCTTTCAATTAAAAAGTAAGTATGTATACGAAATGATGGAAGGGGATTTAGAGATAAAAGACTGTGAGTATGATATGGGAGAAGTTAATCTCATTAATTGAGAAAGTATCCTTAAGAATAACAAGGATAGAAAGTACAAGTATATCCATGCCTGTTGGAAGTTTCCAAGTTCAAATTACACCATTACAGTATTATGGCAAAGATATTGATCTATATGCATTGCTATGTGATATTAAATATACCAAATTTAATAATCAAATTATCACATGGATCAAGACCAATTTGTGTAATGGTTCAGCAGGATTCAATTGCCAACCTGGTAAATAAGAGTGGGAAGAAGGATCTTCAACAACTAAATAAGAACCTAAAGAAGAGGATACAATTAGTATGGCCAGTGAGGATGAATTAGTCAAAAATATAACTATAGAGATAATATAGATCGCAGCATAAGTTTAAATGGAAATGTCATTGGGTAAAAAATAAGGACTATTAGCGAGCCAATTTATGAGAATGAATTAGTAAAAAGTGTAACTATGGAGATGTACTATGAAACCACTAATATTAATCCTAATAGCATTTATACCCCAATAAATGTATGCTTAAAGAGATGTAATATGTATAAATTATGTGCTTGCATTGATAGTAGTCGTTCTATTAGTTTTGGAAAAGATTTCCCAAAATTCATATGGAATGAAGCAATGAATCCTTTACGAGTATGAATAGCTGATAATAATAAAATGAGCCACAAGGAAGCCAAAGAGGATTATCCACAGAAATTGGAGGAGTCTAATGCATTGTACTTGTTCTGTAGGCTACCGATTAGCCCTCCCATGATATGATTATTGGAAATATTTTCAAAAGTTATATTCTCCATGCACATAGGCCATAAGCCAAATCACATTCATAATAAATGGTCAATTCATTCCTATTGAGAAATTAAATAGAACATATACTCATCAGAAGATAGAGTTTACATGCGGCTAGCATGGTGAGAAGGTAATCCCCTCACAACGTGAAGTTGCACTAACCATCTCACTACTAAAATTATCTATTAAAAAGTAGATTGCTGAACAACGAGAACAATTATGCAAACAGCTTTATTACGATAATCCTCTTGAATTCTGGGACAAAGATAAGACATTTGGCAAGATTAGTTTGTTAAATCCCAACACTATTATCTGAGTTAAACGATGGTGTACACACTTCATGATATCCAATAATTTGATAAGCAAATCAAAGAACTTTCAGAAAAGGATTAATTAGAAATAGTAAGAGTCGTCATACTAGTCCTGCTTTCATGGTGAGAAATCACGCTAAAGAAAAAAGAGGAGAAGCTAGAATGATAATCAATTACAAAAAGCTTAGTAATAATACTGTCTTTGATGGCTATTATATTCCTAACATAACTGTTCTTTTCAATAGAATTCAAGGAGCCTCCTAGTTTCTCGAAAATGGACTGTGTGAGCAGATATTGGCAAATAAAAATAGATGAGGAAAGCATTCCTTTGACTACTTCTAGTGCCCCCCAAGGGCATTTTTGAGCAGATAGTCATGCCATTTAGATTGAAAAATACACCTCAAATATTCCAAAGAATAATGGATAATGTCTTCAAAGATCTTGATCACTTTTATCTAGTTCACATTGATGATATTCTTGTCCTTTCTAAGACCATAGAATAGCATAAAGAAGATGCTTTAACTATCACCCAATGATGTATTGATCATGGTATTATTCTTAGTAACAATAAGTGCATTTATACTAAACAAGAAATTGAGTTTTTAAGTGTAGAGCTAAAAATTGGACAAATCATCCTACAAAAGCACATTTTAGAAAAAAATATAAAACTTTCTTGAGAAGATTGAAGATAAGAAGCAATTAGAAAGGTTTCTTATATGTCTTATCTATGCTTCAGATTTCTTAAAGACTTTGCTAAATTGAGAAAACTATTCCAGCAAAAACTTAAGAAAGAAGTAAGTTGGACATTGACTTCTAGTGATTCAAAGATTGTTCAAAACATCCAAAAGATGTGTAAAATGTTTTCTGTTCTTAATTTACCTAATGAAGGTGATAATTTAATTCTTAATAAAGATGCTAGCAATGAGCATTGGAGTGCACTACTCAAAATCAAGGGGAAAAACTCTGCAAATACTGCAGTGGAAATTTTAATAAAGCAGAATGCAACCATTCCATGATGGAAAAAGAAATCCTTATAGTGCTAAGGGGAATTGAAAAGTTCTTAATCCTTTTAGCTTAAAAACTTTTTCTTATTTGAACTAATTACAAAGGAATATTTGATTTTATGGAAAAGAATTTATTAAATATGTAAGCGTAAAGGCGACTCCTGCTTTAACAATTATGGCTTAACTAGTTTTCTTTCTCAGTTGGACATATGCAGGGATCGAAGAATATTTTGACAAATAGTTCAACGTGTGAACTCACCAATGATGATCATCAGAGCAGAACTTCTATTGGAAAAGGAGTGCATCCAAAATGAAATGTCATTACTTGTATAATGAGTTTCTCCTTTTAATAGAATTCTTATGGTTATTTTGGAATTTTATATAAAAAGTATATCATACTTTGGTTTGCTGTCTTCTGCCTATCTAAGAGTACAAAGATTCAATCTTTTAGAGTTACAAATGAATTACTTAAGGTGTCCTTATAATGTCCAAGAAAAAACAAGTTGCTATGTTTAAGAAAAATGATTCAACGATTGGCATCCTGCATTGACTACATCAATAATTATTGCTACAATATTGAGGAGTCATGGAGTACTATGACTTTCTTCCTTGATAGATCTAGAGTTGATGGTGTTAGATTCCCGATAAATTTAATCTATCCAAATGACCTCATCATGAAAGCCCGGAAACATGGAATGGTAGCCCACTTCATGGAAATCCCAGACCCGAAGTACACATTCTTCTCAAAACTAGCTAAATTTCAATGGTAGATCTCAATATTCAGGAGTCATGAGATTCTTACATCTCTTGATGGTCTAACAAAAATTTCATAGAATAGAAGTCTGTGTGTCGAGGTACAATGCGCACTAATTGAGTATAAAATGGAAAGACCAAACCAACTCATTATCTTGTTCAATTAGTTGATTTATACGATTCCAATGATCAACGACAAAAAGCAGTTAGTGATCCTACTTTAGCAACAGCCATTGGTTTTTACAGCATTTATCATCAAATGTGGGCATCTGTTAAACAGGGAGAAATACTAATTTATTGCGGGAATACTACTTCTGTTTATCGTAATGAGTTCAACCAATATATGAAGGTAGTAAGAGCTATTTTAGAAGATGTCTTTGATTGTCTCTTTGAGGTTCGAGCTGAAAAATTCCTATCAGAAAAAAGGCAAGAAATATCTACATGAATTATTTAAAAAATGGGATCCACAATATCTTCAACTTGATGAAGATTTTGATGATTATCTAGATAATGATGGACTGGAAGAGATTATTGAGATGAAGGCATGCAGAATTGCAATATGGATGACTAGCCTTGTTAGCATTAAGTGCTCTAAAAACTTATAGCACTATTATTATGTTAGTTTGTCAAGTGTCAAATCAGTCTACTATTGTCATGAGAAAGTAGATGTAGTCGTGAGAAACTATCAGGGGTGTGTACTGTAGCCATTAGGGCATTCCATGTTGTAATACCCTCGTTTTTAAATTAGTTATCAACTAAATAATCCGTCTAATGATTTTATCAAATCGTAATTATATTATTTTACTTAAGATGGATTAATATTGGGTTGCTTGTTTAAGTGGATAATTTTATTAAAAATAAAATTACTATTATTATTCGCTTTGAAAATTCACGATATATTCACGAGTGTAAGATTATACTTCATCGAATGTTAGATCGAGTATTAGGATTAACGAGCTTAATTTGGGCTAGGAGACTCAATTGAACTAGCGATAGACTACAAAAAAAAGAAAAAGAAAAAGGGTTGGAAGCCCCTGCCTTTCGAAAGAGAAAGAGCAGAAAGGGGGCTTTGTTTCCCAACCCCGCGACCCAGCAAGACGCAGACAGAGAGAGAGAGGTAAAATGAGAATGAGGAAACGAGAGTAAGGGCACCGGTAGGGCTGGTGGAGTGGCATGGTCAGCACTAGCGGTGACCATCGCCACTAGCGGTGACCATGCGTGGCTTGCGCACAGGCAATGTACGGGAGCAAAGCCACGATGGGTTACAATAGCGAAGGCTATCGCCATTCCAACTACTGTTCTAGCGGCTTGGCGGCTGTTCAACAATGCCGATCAGGAGGTCGAGCACAGGGTAGCACGTTTGGAGTAAGGAGCAAACCGAATCGACCCATGCAACGCCAACTCGAACCAAGCCCTAATTTGGGTCCTTAAGCTTGGAGCAAGGTTGGTGGTTCTTGATTCTCTAAGCCACTAATAATTTACAAATATTTACGAATTATTTATGAAATTTGATTCGATAATTAGAATGAAATTTGATGAATTGAGAACCCATGGGAAGTAGGTGAATTGTTTGGGATGAAATTGAGATGATTTTGAGTATTGTTGAGGTCGATGCCCTAAGGAGTGAGTTCAGGTTAGCAATAAATCAGTGAATTTTCAAAGGGTGTTGCCATGTTTTGATGTTGTGCAATCACTTACTAATTGCCAAAATATGGTTGAAGCATGCTGATGAATCAAGTTGTGGTTTGGTAGCCTTGGATTCATGTGTGTGCTATGTGTGTATGTATGGATTGAGTTTTATGCCAAATTGATGCATCCCTAGCTGTTTCGAATTACTTGTTTTATTTAAGGGTCTCAAACTAAATGATTTGTGAACTAAGAGTCTTTGCAATTTAACCTTTCTTAATTCACTTTAAGCATGAGCTATCGTTCTTACATAGGGGCTTCTGAATAATTGAATTCCTTAAGTAATTAGCTTAAGAGGTTTTTTGTTCGTTACAAAGACTAAACCAACGTCCTGATTACTTAAATAAGTGACTTGAGCTTTTAAGAATCCCTTGATTACTTCTAGGAATTGTTTAAGTAGGTTATCAAGTTGGAAATCATTATGAATTATGCATAAATACATTTATAATATGCTTAAATGCATTGATAAGTGTGTAAGTGAATTGCTTTGATATGGCAACCTTATTGAGTTAAGTGATTAATAATGACTGTTAGACCATTGGTTTGATAAGAACACTTTTAAGTGAAATTGATTATGAGTAAGTTGTAGGCTTGTAAGCTTTTAAAACGTGTTTTTAAAATCACTTCCTTTGAAAAGCGAATGCGTACTTGGTCGTTAATTCCTTTATGAGCATGTTTTGTCAAAATGGATGGTTATATGCTTTTTGAAAGATGATTGACCTTATTCAGGCATTTTAGCCTTCTTGAAAATGGAAATGCCGATGTTTTGATATAATGGAAATTTGGATGCAAAGTGTGTTGAAAATGTGATGCATATGAAATGTTTTGGGCTAGGAAAGTGGTGCCAATGGTTTAGATACAAGTTTAGGGATGGACCCAAGATACAAGAATCCTAATTCCTAGGAAGTAGACCTAGAAGTGGGAACCCTAGAAAACCCTTATGAGGGTAAATGTCCACTGAATATGAAAGGCCCCATGTATTACTATTGAATGTGAATGACGATCTCATTTGAACGAGCACAAATATGAGAATCTGATACCCCATGAAACGATTTCGTAAATATTATGTGATGAAAACTCCTTATTCGAGGAATATGCTAGTGAAAAGATTTGGAAAATTACATGTACTCCTCAAAGGAGCTTGTATTGAATTCCAAATGATCTTCCGGTGAACCATGACTGTTTTATAAATGCTTACTTTGATTTAAGTGATGGTCCTTGCCTTTTATGTGTTACTCTATATTTCATTCTAAAAGAACCCCAGTAGGTAACTTTAACATAAATCCCTGATGTTAAGTTTGTATGTGTGAATTGAAGGCTCAATGCCTGGATTATAGCATGAGGCAACTTCCTATTGAGTCATTTCTGCCTGTTATATAATATAAAACATGTGCAGTATATATGATTAGTTGCAAGCATCATAGGTTAGGGAAGTTAAGAATTCTTGTGTGTGGAATGGAAGAAGGAAAGAGATGCTATTTGAATCCCGGGGATTATAGAAGTATTGACGGATATTAGAGACCTTATATCCTTATTATGTGATATTAAATATCAATCATGTGTGATTGCTACTTAAAGTAATACGTGCAACTGTTTTATTTTCTTGGGGTTGAGAATCACCTACTGAGCATGTGGTAGCTGATCGCCTCTCTATTTCCCTTGTCCCAGCTTTTTGATGTGATGGGTAGAAGTCAGTTCATGTAAGCTAGGTTGAAACCACTCTCTCGCTTTGGATAAGTAGCTACATATGTAGATCATGAGTCGAATGTTGTAATGTAAGGTATTCATAAGTTCTTGGACGTATATGGTTAATTTCTATAGTTCATGTAATACACATTGACTAGTTGTTGCTCTGTATGGCTAAGCAAGCCGACCATCTAAATAGTCAGTCATTCAGTTTAGTTGTTATTAGTTATAATTGCACTGTAAACCCCAATGCACTGGATGTGTGATATTTTGAGTTGTACTTTTTATTTCTTTCCTATTATTGAACTTTATACTTGGTGCACTCCAAGCAGTGGCCCATGGGGTTGTGTTCTCCGACGTGTAGCCGTTGAGCTTATGAACATATCTTTTATGCTTTTATTTATTGTAGGGACCTAACGTAAGGCTTTAAGCCTGGGTTATAGTCAATTTTAGGTGGAACTCTATTAGTTTTACTCCAAAATTTAAGAAATTGCTAACATCACTAGCCATAAGGGGTAAAGCTATTGTGGATGGTATCAGAGCAAGCTCCTGCGACCACAGGCCGTGAACTGAGTCTTGCATTTTCATATAATTGCCTAGGTATATCTCGAGTAATGAAATGTTATAAGGCGTACCTTAGGATGCAATGTGTTGATTTATCTAACTATTTGATTATTATGCTACTAAGGTAAACCGACGGACTAAAAAAGTGAGTTGTGTGCTAGAATATGAGCTAAACAACTTGTGTTCTCTTGAGTAAGCTAAGTGATTGCCCAATCAGTGATTGTCTTTTTGCATGCACCATTGATGATTCAGTTGAATGTTCGCTTGGTTTCAAACTCAAAGGATTAGAAATAGATAACTCCAAGCTTGTTCTTTACCCTTAAGTATGACTTGTTCCTCGGGCCCTATAACTGAGAGAGAGGATGTACTCAAAATCTAGTAGAGAAAAGGCTAGAAATGAGTAAACTATTCTCTATTTTCAAAACCTAAAGATTTTAGAATGCTAAAACCTTTTTTTAAGTATTGAGTTAGGTTTTGCTCTTACATTCAAAGACTAGTATCTATTTCTATGATAAGGCATGGGTTTAAATGCATAAGCGTGTGACCTTATATGTGATTGTATGCTACCTGTGAATGCATGTATACCGAGATGTGTACCCCTCTGGACTTGCTAACAATAAACCATTAGGAAAGTGATTAAAAGGTTGTCCTCTATGTTTGAAGATCATACTATATGGTACCTTCCTTTTTGAAATTCTAAATTGTTTAAAGGGATTAAGGGAGACTTTCATATGTATGCATACAAATGAGTGATGGTGATGCACCCCTCTTGCTTTTTGCGTAAGTGTATTCTCCATGTCTCATGTGATTGTGGTTGTTACTTGTATCCTGCTGTTACTGTTTTATGCTTAGTCGACGACTTGGTGTTGTTTACATGTTAGATTTCTTGCTTTTTATCATGTAACGACCATTATTCATGAGTCAAATAGGTGTCACATGCTTACTGACGTGTGGGATGTTATTCTTATTACAGGATTAGTGGCAACCTGGTTATATCAAACCCTAACACAACTAGAAAGGAAACATAAGAAAGAAACTTGCAGACATTGGAATCGTTACCTACTAGAGGAAAGGACCCATATATTACCCGTGTACACCTAAGTATTATTACAAATATGGAACCAGGAAGTCTCTAGATGATTGGACCCTCCTTTCATATTGTGAGTCTTTAAGGCACCTACAACCACATATGGGCAGATGTGCTCCATACTCCATTTGGACATATCCACAAGGCCATTAATGCCATTCTCTTCACTTCAAAATGATTATTAACTTGTAAGTGGCCAGTTTCTAATCATTCCAGGAGAGACCAAGGCTTATCCTATGCGTATAGGTTGTAACTGAAGGATTGCATCTGCATAAGGTAGTGTAGGCACACTTTTGCATGACAATGAGTGCATCTAGGTGTATTCGGGTATTAACATGGCAATATGTATAATGTTAAGTTCATACAAGCTTACGTGGTTATTTAGATTCATTATAGAATAGTCATTGACGTGTTTCGTGAATGACTTATTGAGTATGAAATTCCTATTTCATACATCTTTGAGTGTGGTAATGTATATGATCGAGTTAAATGGACCACTTGCCTTTTATCTAGGTAGGGTGATAGGATTGTTGGTTTGTTACTTGTTCTAATATTGAGTACCCTAATTTCCTTCTATTTTATTTCGGTGACCACTTACTCATATATTCCATAACAAGATCTTATGACTGTAGAAGTTTGTATTCATATATGATTATCCTTGTGCATTTTATGCTTGATCAGATGGCATGTTAGTGTATCTCTGATTGTGGTTGGATTCTTGGCCTTAAGAATTGTGAATGAGTATGGACCAAATAATCGTTTGTTGGAATGATCTGAGTGCTATAAAATGTTGGGATTAAATTATCTTGTACTGTGTATTACGTGATGGGCTTATTGGGAGACCTTAGAGTTGTGCTTTTATTTAGCTCATATGATTATTGCCATTAGGGCTTTTGGGTTGTTTTGCCATCATACTGTCATGTTCCCATTGGACGTACCCATGTTTCATGACCATATAAACACACATCTATATGAATATGTGATTACCTTGCCTGTATGTTGTCCATTTAACTATGCACTCTGGCTAGAAATATTCCATTTGTTAGTATGGTCATAAGAGAAATTAGAGGCGTTAACCTAACAGCACTAAGTAATTGCTCTTTTAACCCCATTGTAATCTATAATCCATAAGAACTACCAGCCTCTTAAGTGAAGAAGCCCATATAAAATATCTTGCCAGGGTAGCTGAACTAGATGTCACACTATAAATGCATCATTAGATATAAGAACCTTATGCCAACCCTACCTCATCGCCCCCTCCACACAACCTGTACATGAAAATGTACTAAACCTCCACGGTTCATCGGTTTACATTCTTAGCATATCATTTTCTTTTCCGAGCTGCTTCTTTTATTTGTTTATTAATTGATGGCTCTATGTATTTCCCAGAGATTTGCTTATTGCATATACGTAATGTTAAATGATGTTGATTATTCTTGGGTGCAAAATGTTAAGATTTGCTTCTACCTAATGCTGTTGCGAGCTTATATGTCATGTTTGCATGTTTTTGTTATTCAAGTGATGCTATATGAAGCTACGCAGTGTCCCCACTAACCCTTGGAGATACAAAAGCCATGGTGACTTAATCATCAAATGATTTGATTCCTTTATGCTATAGGATAAAATTAATTCATTTGCAGGCCCTGACTCGACCTTCATTGGTGCCACTAGTTGTTATGTGTAAAAGGTTCCTTAGATGCCAACCTATGTGCTTCAGTGTAAAGTTATTTTTGTTTTAACTTTGTTTTAATATGAATTTGAAAAGGGTATCCATGCCAACGTATTTGCCCATCTTCGACACGATTTGGCCTCGACGCCTTAATAGAGCAAGTTGACGCTTGAAGAGGATCGACAAAGAGGAGATTGGACACCATAAACCTTTTCTTTTATTGACTTGAAGAGCTATATTTAGCTGTAAAGTACGATCTTGGATTCTATTGTGAGTTTAGATGGTTTGTGCCAGGTGTATACGAATTATGTGTTTCACTGTACCCCAGACTTTGAAATTTCGAGGAAGAAATTTGTTTTGGGGGGGAATGTAGTACACGCGTTTTTAAATTTGTATTCGACTAATTAATCTGCCTAGCAATTTTATCAAATCATAGTTATATTATTTTAATTAAGATGGATTAATACTGGTGTGCTTATTTAAGTTAATAACTTTATTAAAAATGAAATTATTATTAGCTTTGAAAATTCATGATATATTAATGAGCGCAAGATAATGCTTCGTCGAATGTTCGACCAAGTATTGAGATTAACAAGCTTAATTCGAGCTAGGAGATTCGATTGAACTAGTGATAGACTGCAAAAAAAAATAGAAAATGGGTTGAAAGCCCCTGCCTTTTGAAAGAGCAGGTGCAGAAGGGGGACGGCGGCTCTGCTTCCTAGCCCTGCAACCAACCAAGACGCAGAGAGAGAGGGAGAGGTCGAGTGAGAGCAAGGGAATGAGAGAGAGGCACCAGTGTGGCAGGTGGGGTGGCATGCTCGGCACTAGCGGCAGCCATTGCCCCCAGTGGCTAGATGCCTGGCTTACGCACAAGCAACGCACGAGAGTAAAGTCGTGATGGGCTGGGCTAGGATTGTGAAGGGTACTGTCGTTCCAGCGGCTGCTCGACGGTGCCAGTCTGGACGCGAAGCACAAGGTAGCAGATCCGAAGCACGGAGCAATACGAACCAAGCCATGCAAAGCCAGGTCGAACCAAACCTAAGTCGGGTCCTTAAGCTTGGAGCGAGGTGGGTGGTTCTTGATTCCCTAAACTACTAATAATTTGTCAATACTTACGAATTATTTGTGGAATTTGATTTGGTAATTAGAATGGAATTTTGATGAATTGAGAACCCATAGGAAGCAGGTGAATTGTTTGGGTTGAAATTGAGATGATTTTGAGGATTGTTGTGGTCGGTGCAGTGAGGAGGGAGTTCGGGTTGTGTAATAAAGCAATGAATTTCCGAAGTGTCTTGCCATCTTTTGATGCTGTGCTATTACTTGTTAATTGCCAAAAACTGGTTGAAGCACGCTAATGAATCGAGTTGTGGTTTGTTAGCCTTAGATTCATGTGTGCGGTATGTGTGTATATTTGGACTCAGTTTTATGCTAAATTGATGCATCTCTAGCTGTTCCGGATTGCTTGGTTTGTTTAAAGATCTTAAACTAAATGATTTGTGAATTAAGAGTATGTTTACGATCGAACTTTGTGTGATTCACTTTAAGCATGCCCTACCATTCTTACATGGAGGCTTTCTAATAATTAAATTCCTCGAGTAATTAGCTTAAGTGTCATTTGTTTGTTATAAAGACTAAAGGAACGTCCTGATTACTTAAACAAGTAACCTGAACGTTGAAAAGTTTCCTTAACTACTTCCAAAAATTGTTTATGTAGGTTATTAAGATGGAAATGAATGCGAATTATGAATAAATATGTTTACAATATGCTTAAAGGCGTGAGTTGAGAAGTGTGCGAGTAATTTGCTTTGATATGGCAACCATATTGAGTTATGTGGTTAATAATGACTGTTAGACCATTCGTTTGATAAGAATGCTTTTAAGCGAAACTGATTATGTGTATTGTATAGGCTTTTAAGCTTTTAAGATCCGTTTGTAGAATTACTTCATTCGAAAAGTGAATGTGTACTTGGTCATTAAGTCGTTAATAAGCATGTTTTGTCAAAATGAATGGTTATATGCGTTTCTAAAGACAAATGACCCTATTTCGGCATTTCAGGCTTCTTGAAAATGGAAATGCCATTGTTGTCATAAAATGAACTTTCGATGCAAAATGTGTTGAAAATGAGATGCATATGAAATGTTTTAGGCTAGGAAAGTGGTGCTAGTGGTTTGGATACAAGTTTTGGGATGGACCCAAGATATGAGAACCCTAATTTCTAGGGAGTAGACTAAGAAGTGGGCTCCCTAGAAGACCCTGAGGAGGGTAAATGTCCACTAAATATGAATGGCCCTAGACATTACTATAAAATGTGAGTGATGATCTCACTTAAACAATCACAAATATGAGAATCCGATGCCCAATGAAGTGATTTTGTACTTGTTATGTGATGAAAACCTTTCATTCGAGGACTACGCTAGTGAAAACATTTGGAGAAGTACATGTACTCTTGAGAGGAGCTTTTATTGAATTTCCAATGCCATTCGAGTGAGCAACAACTGTTTTATAAATGCTTACTTTGATTTAAGTGATAGTCCTTGCCTTTTATGTGTTAATACCTTTTTCTTCCTCAAAGAACCGCAGTGGGTAACTTTAACTTACTGTTGAGTCATTTCTGCATGTTACATGATGTAAAACAAGTGTAGTACATGTGATTAGTTGTAAGCATCATAGGACAGGCAGGTTGAGAATTCTTGTGTGTGGAATAGAAGAGGGAAAGAGATGCTATTTGAATCCTGGGGATTGTAGAACTATTGATAGATATGGGAGACCTTGTATGCTTATCATGTGATATTAAATATCAATCGTGTGTGATTGCTACTTAAGGTATTAAGTGCAATTGTTTTGTTTTATTCGGGTTGAGAATCAGCCATTGAACATGTGGTAGTTCATCCCCTCCCTATTTCCCTCTTCCCAGGTTTTTGATGGGACAACTAGAAATCGGTTCATATACGCCAAGTTGAAACCACTCTCTTGCTTTGGATAAGGATTTATACATGTAGATCATGAGTCGAATGTTGTAATGTAATGTATTCACGAGTTCTTGGATGTATGTAGTTAATTTCTATAATTCATGTAATGCACATTAACTAGTTGTCACTCTATATAGCTAAGTAAGCCAACCATCTGAATAGTCAGCCATTTCGTTTAATGGTTCTTAGTTATTTTGGGGTGTAAACCCCAATGCTTCAGATGTGTGATCCATTTACACTTTTTATTTCTTTCCTATTTTTGAACTTTATACTTGTTGCTTTTCGGGCGAGTGGCCCATAGAGATGTGGTCTCCGGCGTGTAGCCATTGAGCTTGTAAGCGTGTCTTTTATACTTTTATTTGTTACAGAGACATAATGTAAGGCTTTAAGCCTGGGTTATGTTTAATTTTTAGGCGAGACTGATTCTGTTTTGCTCTGAAATTTAAGAAATCGCTGACATCACTAGCCTTAGGGGATAGGGGTGTTACACATGTAGTTCACATCCTCTACAAAAAACGAGACTGAGTGCTGAGAAGGGATACGGTCATTTGAGCATACTTGAGCAAAAGAAAAGTTAGGATTCTCCATTTCTATGTGAACAAGCATCGCTAATGATCTTAGTTGTTTAAGTTCCTATATGAAAGGATTTTCCCAGTACAGAACGTAATTCAATCGAATCTTATGTCTTAAACATTATAACCTCCTGATTGAAGTCTCACTATCCCTAAAATTATAAACTTGATTAGTGACTATGGTCCGAGGTAGAACATGAAATGGATCTACACTTTACCTAATCTAAGGAAGGTATGATTGAGATTAACAATTTCTGTGAATACGAAGCTGGAGAGATGTTAGAGTCCAAAGCTGACTATGTTTAGGTATAGCCAAAGCTCCCTAATTAAGCTTTATTGACGTTTCCTAAGCATGGTAGGGCTGTAATCTCATAAAATATAATATTTATGATGTAAGTAGTATATTATTATAACTAGTACCAGTAAAGCTATTGTAAGAAGTTAAAACATTTAAGAACGAACATATTTCCCTAAAAATCCAAAAAATAACAAAATTATTAAGAATACCCATTTTGGGTCAAAATCACGATTTCTAAAAGTTTCTGGTCAAAATAATATTAAAAAAGACCAGAAAGTCACTTTCCTTAAACATGGAGAGACCAAAAAGTTCGTTTTCTTAATTTGTGCACCAAACAATTTAGGCACCATAGTTGAAGGTACCGAGAAGTCATAATTCCTCTTTTTCATCTTTTGCGCACAACCTAAAGCCCCTTGCTTCACTACCTCATCCCCCATTGGCCATTGCCACTTGTTCCAATGCCACTGCTGACGTCATTCAGCCCCCAACACGGCCTAGTCGCACTGGCCTCCTCTAAGCTGAGCTAGTTATCGTAGCCTCTCTCTTTTTTCCTTCTGTCCACACCTGTGAGTAGGGCTGCTTGGGCCACCAACTCTCACCCTATCCCCCGCCCCCTTGGCCACTAGCAGCCCGCTGTCACATCCTCAATGTCACCACCACCTTCTACTGTAGACAAACCCATTCATCCAACTCCCTCTCCAATCTCAACAAAGGTAATATTTCTCATCCATAATCCTAATTAAGTTAAGCTTGCAACTCTGATTTAATTAAGTAGAATAAGCATATAGGTTGTGAAAGGGAAAACAAGAGATGATGTGGTTTTAAGGAAGGTCAATCATGTTTTGTTGTGTGCCAACTGCGTTAGCCAAGGATGCTTGCTTTAGAGTATGTTGGATCAACTGTTATAGTTATGAGATAATTCTTTATTGAATGTGATGTAACTTGTGTCATTGAGGATGGAGTTGTTTAATTGTTAAATTAAGATATTGAGATGTGGATGGATGGATAAACAAAGTATGTTTTTTCAATTTAGTTTGTGAAAGTTGTTTAAATTTAGTTTGAATTTGAGAAATTATTTTGGATAGTGTTGGAATAAGAATTATGTTGTATGGATGTTGGTTGCTTCATAGATGAAGTGCTTGATGAAAATGGGGGTGGGAAAAAGGTTGGGTTAGTTGTGTAGTTATGGAAGTAGGTGAGCAAGTTATGTTTGCTTGAAGATTTAATGTGAATAATTTGATTTTTTACATTAATTGATGTTGATTAGGAGTGTGAGAGTAAAAGATCACTAAATTGCTTGACATAATTAAGTACGAAAAGGGAATTAGAGTGATTGTGAACTCATAAATTATTTAGGTTAAATGCATAAGCTGGGTGAAAAGGTGTTTTCAAGGGAGAGCCTAAAGAAAGATTAGGTTATGTAAGCAAGTCCATCATTACTTGCTTAAGAGGATTGAGTATAAGTACTTGATTTGGTTTGCTTGGGATGATCAAGTGACTCTAATTAATTTAGGTTAAATATTAGGGACAATAGCTCGATAGCTTGAATTAGTCAATTGTAAATAAGGGAGGAGAGTGAGGGGTTTTCAAATTTGGTTATTTCTAAATCAAAACACCAAATTGAAAAAGGAATAGTGAGTGTATCTACATATCAAGACTTACTAGAATAAATAACAAATGTCAAAATTCACTATAATGCATACGAATATGGCTAGCAAGATCTAGAACTTACATGAATTAATTCCCATTAACTCAGAGCCTTACTGAACGTATTCCCAAAAAGGGTCGTGAAGATCAACTTAATTAAGGAACCCAAATATGCGTCAAAGGTATGTTACTAATTGTACCCTTCAAAGGCATTTTAAATTTACATTTACTTATATTTAATCTTTCCATTGTAATATTTCGACTTTCAGGCTTTCAATAAAAGAAGTTTCCCAATAGGAAACGTATTGAATCGAACCTTGTGTCTTAAATGTTATAATTTCTTGATTAAAGTCTCACTATTATTAAAATTATAAACTTGATTAGTGACTACGGTCTGAGGTAGGAAATAAAACGGATCTATATTGTGCCTGATCTAAAGAAAGTGCGATTGAGATTAGCAATTTCTGTAAACTGGAAGTTGGAGGAATGTTGGAGTCCGAAGCTGCCTATGTTTATGCATAGTCAAAGCTCTCTAATTAAGCTTTATTATCTTTTGCTAAGTATGGTAGGGCTGTAATCATAAAAAATAAAATATTTATGATATAAGCAGCAGATTATTATAACTAGTATCAGTAAAGTCGTTATAAAAAGTTAAAACATTTAAGAACGAATATATTTCCCTAAAAAACCAAAAAAAACTACAAAACTACTAAGAATACCCATTTTGGATCAAAATCACAATTTCTAGAAGTTTCTTCCAAAATAATAATAAAATGACTGGAGAGTCACTTTCCTCAAATATGGAGGGACCAAAAGGTTCACTTTCTTATTTTGCGGACCAAATAATTCAGGCTGCATAGTTGGAGGCGAGAACTCAATAATTCCCCTTTTCAGCTTTTGTGCACGACCTAAAACCCCCTTGCTTCGCTGCCACATCCCCCATCGGCCACCGCCACTAGTTCCAGTGCCACTGTCGACGTCATCCGGCCCCTGACATGGCCTAGTCACACCGCCCTCCTCTGAGCCGAGCTAGCTGTCGCAGCCTATCTCTCTTTCCCTTCTGCCCGCACTCATGAGTAGGGCTGCTTGGGCTTCCATCTTTCACCCTGCCCGCTGCCCCCTTTGGCCACCAGCAACCTGCAGTTACACCCCCAACGTCGTTGCCACCTTCCACTATCCACAAACCCATTCACCCAACTCCCTCTCCAATCTCAATAAAGGTAATCTTTCTCATCCCTAATCCTAATTAAGTTCAAGCTTGCAACTCTTATTTAATTAAGTAGAATAAGCATATAAGTTGTGAATGGGAAAACCAGAGATGATGTGGAAAATGTTTAAGGAAGGTCAAGCATGTTTTATTACGTGCCAACTGAGTTAGCTAACAATGCTTGCTTTGGAGTATGTTGGATCAATTGCTAGAGTTATGAGATAATTTTTATTGAATGTGATGTAACTTCTGTCATTGAGGATGAAGTTGCTAAATTGTTAAAGTAACATAAAACTTATTGAGATCTAGACAGATGGATAAACAAAGTATGTTAATTTGTTCAATATAGTTTGTGAAAAATGTTTAAATTTAGTTTGAATTTGAGAACTTATTTTGGATAGTGTTGGAATGAGAATTATATTGTAAGGATGTTGGTTGCTTCATGGATGAAGTGCTTGAAGAAATTGCACGTGTAAAGAAGGTTAGGTTAGTTATGTAGTTATTAAGGTAGGTGAGCAAGTTACGTTTGATTAAAGATTTGATGTGAATCATTTGATTATCTACATCAATTGGTGTTGACTAGGAGTGTGAGAGAAAAAGATTAGTAGATTGCTTGAAATAAGTAAGTATGAAAAGGGGATTGGAGTGATTGTGAACTTCATAAATTAATCAGCATAAATGCATAAGCTTGGTGGAAAGGTGATTTCAAGGGAGAACCTAAAGAAAGACTAGGTTATGTAAGCAAGTCCATCGTTACTTGCTTAAAAGGATTGAGTATAAGTACTTGATTTGGTTAGGTTAGGACGATCATGTGACTCTAATTAATTTAGGCTAAATATTGAGGATAATAGCTGGATAGCTTAGATTAGTCAATTATAAATAAAGGAGGAGAGTGAGGAGTTTTCAAATTTGCTTATTTCTAGATCGAAACACCAAA
Organism: Carnegiea gigantea; assembly: GCA_029747015.1. Taxonomy (NCBI): domain Eukaryota; kingdom Viridiplantae; phylum Streptophyta; class Magnoliopsida; order Caryophyllales; family Cactaceae; genus Carnegiea; species Carnegiea gigantea. The sequence goes on along the minus strand of JAKOGI010000047.1, from coordinate 374,913 downwards.
TGGAAAAAGGAATAGTGAGTGTACCAACATATCAAGACTTACTAGAATAAATAATATACATCAAAGTTGACTATAATGCCTAAGAATAAGGCTAACAAGGTGTAGAACTTACGTGAATTAATTCCCCATTAACACAGAGCCTTACTGAGCTTATTTTCAAAAGGGGTCGTGAAGATCAACTTAATTGAGTAACCAAATAGGTGTCAAAGATATGTTACTGCTTGTACCCTTTCGAGACATTTTAAATTCGCATTTACTCATGTTAACGGGTCTTTATTCGGCCATTGTAACCTTTAGGACCTATTTCAGTATTCATTGTACAATGTGCAATATTCATTGTTCAAAGTATTTGCTACCAGAATTCATAGTTTGGGCCTTCCTGTTAAACAGGAATTTCATAATTCGTTGTTCATTGATGTCATGGCTACTATTCATAAATTCGAGTCCTAGGCCTGGCCTGGGAAACATCTAATTTCACAATTAGTTTAAGTGTGGTGCTCCTCAAAGAAATTTTCAAAAATCATAGTTTTAAAATTGCACGCGCACTGACTAACTCCTTGTAAATATTTATTTGATCATACAAGGGTACCGTATTGAGTTTACAACTCACCTTCCTATTGTTTTGTGTTTTCTAAACTATTTTAGGAAAGGAGAAGCAGCTTAGGGTTAAGTAAGAACCTGTCGAGGCTAAAGGTTTAGGAGGAGTAGGGTGGAGCGGTGATTGCTAATCCTCGACCTTAATTAGTCATTTCGAGGACTTGTGTTTTAGGTGCTTGTGATGTCTAAATGAAATGTAAATCTATTTTGGACACAATTAAATCATTGTGTTGTGCCTGCTTTGAAATATTTAATAACAATCTTAAACCTTCCCTTGTGTAGATATTGCAAAAAGTATATGCTCCTTATCTTGTGGATTCTAGATCAATATGTAGCATTGTCCCTAAGGGACGACGATAATGCCCTAGCTTAATAACGCACTCCGCTGCTTCATCATACTTATTAATGAAGGAATTAGATGGTGATTAAGCTAGGGCATTACAGATTTAGATATCATCTTGACATTACTAGATTTGTAGACCAAGGAAGAAGTTTAACTCATTAATCATGTTTATTTTAAAGTCAGGGCTCATTAGCTTTAGAAATTCAATATAGATAGATTATTTGGTAGCATCAAGCAAACTATCACCAACATAAACTTGAATAAGCGAAATATATTTCCCTTTTGTTGTAACAAATGTCATTTTTGTCAATTTAGGCTGTGTCAAATCCATTATCAAGAAAGTATTTACCCAAGCTTTCATAGTAACCTCTAGGAACTTTTCCAGTCTATCCAAGGGTTAATGAATTATTTAAATGTGGTCAGAGTGTCTTGAATTTTCAAAATGCAGGGATTTTTTACATATACTTCTTATAAATGACTTTTTAAGAATGTACACAAATGAGCAGCTGCAAGCAACATCCTTATTGCTTCAAAACATGCAACAAGAGCACAGGCTCATCATAATCACTGCAGCCTTCTTGGTGTTATTGTTTCACCACATGTCTAGCTTTGTTGTTAACTACATTCCCAGTCTTATATAGCTTTTTGCTAATGACCGATTTGGTTCTTCTAACTAGATAATCCTTCGGTCTAGAGCTCGAAGTCTACAGGTAATTTCTTTTTAAACTAGTTCTTCTTGTCTTACATGCTTAAAATTCAATTTGACATCAAGAGCTTCGAATAGGCTCTTGAATTCACTGATTGATACAAAAGAAAAAAGGGCATAAAAGCTACAAATAGGGTTTAGAATGAATTCTTATACTAATGTCAAGTTCATACAATAAGTTGTATAAAGGGCATTATAAAACAAATTTATAGCTCCTTCTTAGCTCTTAAAGGCTTTGATCATATATAGTATTCTCCACCATTTCAAAGTCTTCTTAAACCAATGTTCAAGGTGTATTGGAACACTTTAGTACATTTCTTATAGACCTATAAGCTTTATTATGAGGAGAGTAACCACCTAAAATACCTTCAATACATATTGCATAAAAGTTACCAAAAGATATCATACTTCTTTTGCATAACCAGTTTCTAATAATTCCTTTTTAGGAATTGGTATGATCAAAGTCATTAAACACCTAGTGAGAATGTAGCCACCACTATTCACAACTTCTACACTAGATTACATTAGAAGACCATTATCACAAATCATTGTTCTATTGTTGTGATTTCCACAAATGTATGGCTTATCACTGCAAGAATTGAGGGTGTCGTCCTTAAAGATCGGTTATCAAATTAGATTACTAAAATTCTAATCTAAATTACTATTAGAGACTAAATTAACACAATTAACATCTCACAAGAAAGCGATCAAAGTAAGAAAAGCTACCCAGACTTGCAAAAAATCACAGCAGAAATAGGGGAATAGCAATAAGGGAAACCCGAATTAGAACAGCATAAGGAGTCGAAAAATGTTCAAATCCCATACTCATCTCCAATCAACATTGATACTTGGTAATTGACCCCCATATTATTACCTAAATCAAATCTAAAAAGTAAGGTCATGCATCCACTTTGTATCAAGCTAATAGAACAAATCGCAGAACTGAGTAGAATGAAATAGCAATAAGTGAACTTCGAAATAGGGGTAGAAGGAAACAATTACAACCCATTACAATTGCAGAATTCAACCAAACACAATAAAAATCCACTTGAATTGTACAAAGGAGAACCAATTGCACCAATTGCACCAAATTTGAGAACCTTATTCCTAGATCTGAAACTGAAGAAAACGAACAAAAATAAAAAGGCACTCTACTCTATCGTATCTCTTATTGCCTTCTTGCTTTCGACTTCTGCCTCAAATTATAGTTGAAAAATACAGCCCTTTAAACCCTTTAATGCTTTAATTAATCCTCAATGGTGATTGTAACCATTCCACTAAAGTCCAATTGTTCACTCAAATTGATGAGAGAGATGGAGAAGCTAATGAATTGAGATTGATAATGGTGATGAGTGAGCAGATAAATGATAAAGAGAGAGAATGAAATGGCAGAGGAGGGGTTGATGAAGATGAAGCAACACAGCTTGTGGTGGCTTTGGGATTTCTAGTTCAAACTGAGGAAGCAAGGAGGGAGAAAGAGGAAGAAGGGATAAGGATTGAATGAGCCACGTGCCCTGCACGTGACTGTTTAAGCTAGGGAGGGTGAAATGCAAGATCATGTGAGCTGCGTATGATCATTATGTGAAGAAGGATGCTGGAGTCTTGGGTTGGACGGACAGGAGCTGGGCGAAGTCTAGGGCCCGAAGTCTGGTCCGCTAGAATAGCGAAGGTTGGAACTTGGGTGAGGGCAGCAAATAGGCCGTTAGGCTCCAACTTAGTGGAGCACGGGGCATGTTTGGTGTGAAGGAATAATCCAATGGATGAGAGAGAAGAGAGCTACGGGTACAGGAAGTCGGCTGGAACATGTGAACGGCACGTGAGGCTTGATGGAGGGAGAAAGGACTGGGTCGCGGCAATGGTTGGGCTATCTCTCTTTTTTTTTTTCCGCTTCTCTTTTTCTTGATCCAATGCTTGTTGTGATCGAATGCCCTTTTTATTCAACTTTTTCTCTTTTCTTAAAGCAATTTATTCATTCTTCAAACTTCTCAAACTCCTATAAAATAAACAAAAACATATCAAAATCCTAATTTAATGATATATTTTGACCAAATATTAGATAATAAAAGGGTATAAATTGGCATAATTTTATGTTGATAAAAAAATGCTCACACCTAAATTCTGCGGGTTGCCACCTAAAATCAAGCTAAAAATCCTACAAAAAGAAAATAAAATCCTAACTCACTTCTTAGGAATCATAGTTGCACTTAGCATATGCAAGAAGCCCTTTAAACCCCTAGATTATCTATAGTGGATGAGCAAGGTCTTGTGAGGATTTGAGGGAGATATACCCATAAAATCTAGAAGAAAATAAAATAGAAAATGGAAAATCTTTTTGGGTTTTTTTTTTCCAAAGTATATATACAACACATGGAAACATATGCGCGCATTTAAATTAACCACATGACATAAGTAATCTAAGCATTAGATCACATATAAACACAATACACACATCAAGAAGAGATTTCAATCCCCTTTGATAACATCCACACACAATCTTTCACCCCGCCTAAGAATTATGATCAAGCGAGAGTTGGTAGAACCTCACTTTAGGGATAAGTGAAACACTCCCACTTATATGTTTAAGATATGATAAGGTTCACTCAATTTATTTTCCAGTCATAGAAACTACTATAAGCTTGCTAAAATTCTCAATTTTTCACCACTAAAATTTAAAATGCAACATAATAATCAAGAAGACTTTACAGAGAATTGTAATGGGGCTAAGGGTAAAGGGTTAAGAGGGGAAGGAATGATTTGGGAAAAGAGGAGCTAAAAGCCAAGTAGCTAATGCGTAGCCAAATCCTTCCAGCAACTATATCACACATTCTTCCAAAATGTATGATAATTTAAGAACACCCCCTTTAAAAACAACCATTGGAAATGAGCATACACAGTGACAATGTATTCATTTCAAACACTCTTATTCTTAGCTCTTTTTTTTTCCAATTTTCAAGATTTTTTTCAACATTTTTTGAAAATTTATCTAATTTTTATCTATATTATCTTCCTTGCATTTTGCTCTTTTTTTATTAAGAAAATGAATGAATGGCATATACGAAAATAACACAACTCAATTTCCAAAGGGTTATAATGATATATCCCCTTATATAACTAAGATCAACTATCAATTATATAAAATACCCAAAAGCTACCCGCTAAATATTGAAGTATTGCTCCGTTAAACTTAGCTTAGGTAATAGGAAATATGTTTAGGTAAAGGGCCAAAATGAAGAGTACACAAGTTAGGGCTAAAATCGTTAGCAAAGGGTAAAACATTCATATAAGAGTGGCAATTTGGTTTATATAGTTCACAAAACAAATGAATGCCTCTATCATATTACCATAATGCATATATTAAATGTGATTATAAAGAGAATCAAAGCAAGTTCTGGAGATCTAATCATAGAAGGGACACACATGAAAAATATATGACTAAAAATGATGAATTAGCCAATAAGGTTCATCTACCAAAGTCAAGCGACTTGCTTTTAAAAAATGTCAGGGGTTAGGAGTGGGCACAAATACACACTCTAGAGTAAGTTCTATCATACACATCATATCTATATACAACCTAATACTAAGATATAAGAGAAGACAGTCAATCAGAATAGCACACATTCCCTAAAAACAAAGCAAAAATCTTTTTGAATTTATTTTCATTTTTTTCTTTTGAAACATAGTTTACCCACCCTTGTCCTGATTGGAAATGAAAGGTAATATAAAACATAAAATACAAACTAAAATGAAAAACAAATATACAAAAAGAAAACTAAGACTTTAAAAGAAAAATGACAAGACTATAAACTTGAAATATACAAACATAAACACAAAAGAAACGAAAAACCTAAACGTACAAAATGAAGATAAAAGCAAAATAAGAAAAAGAGAAAAGAAGGGAAATAAATTCCAGTCAAACTAGGTGGGGTGCTGGGCGCACCTGAACTAACTTGGTAGCACATCACTCATCAAGAATTAGCTCGTGGAGTATCAGATACTACATATCTTCAATGTTTGGTGGTTCTAAAAATTGATTCAACCTCTTGCTATTCACCTTAAACATGGTACTATATTTAGGGTCCTGTATTTCGGCTATACCATGGGGAAAAACACGTGAAACAATATAGGGACCCGTCCATCGGGACCTCAATTTTCCTGGAAACAAATGAAGCTTAGAATCATATAAGAGTACGTTCATTCCTAAGGCAAACTCTTTCCTAAGAATATATTTATCATGAAATAAGTTAGCGCTCTCTTTTGTAAGATTGAGTACTCTCATATGCTTCACCTCTAATCTCTTCGAGCTCACCCAGTTGTAGTCTACTCTCCTCACTGACTTGAGTCATGTAATGATTAAGCATCTTCATAGTCCATTAAGTTCTATACTCTATATCAACGGGGAGATGACAAGGCTTACCATAGGTAACCCTATAAAGTGACATACCTAAGGAAGTCTTGAAAGCAGTTCTATAGGCCTGTAAAACATCTAAAAGGTTGTCAGCTAATCTTTTTCCTGCCTGTTCACAGTCTTTTCCAGAATCTACTTAATTTGCCTATTAGACACTTCAACCTATCTAGTGGCCTGGAGATTATATGGGGTAGCAAGTCTATGGACTATGGACTACATCCTCAATAAGGCATCAAAAGACTTATTAGTAAAGTGGGTACCCTGATCACTAATAATAGCTTGGGGCATACCAAATCTAGCAAACATATTCTCTCTAAGGAACTTCACAACCACTTTAGCATCATTGGTTCTATAGGGATGGCTTCTACCCACTTAGAAACATAGTCCACAGCTAGCAAAAATACTCAACCCCAAAAAAGATGGAAATGGTCCCATAAAGTCTATGCCCTAAACATCGAAAATCTCCACCACAATGATGGGATTAAGTGGTATCATATCTCTGCTGCTAATGCTACCCAACTGCTAGCATCTAGGGTAACTTTTTTATACTTAAAAGCATCCCTAAACAAAGTTGACCAATAGAAACCACATTGAATAACTTTGGCTACTGCCTTTCTCGCACTGAAATGCCCCCATTTGCTTAATCATGATAGAATTAAAGGACACTCTTAACCTCATGGTTCGGAATACACATCCTAAAGACTTGGTCAGAACAATACTTAAATAGGTAAGGGTTATCCCAAACAAAGAATTTCACAAGGCGGAAGATTCAATCGCTATCATTTTTAGTCCAACCTATAGAAATCCTATTAAACACTAGGTAATTCATAATGTTAGCATACCAAGGGTCAGGATGGACTGCACACAATTGCTCATTAGGGAAGCATTCAGAAATACTAGACACATGTGCTCTGCTACAAAGAATCCTAGACAAGTGGTCAGCAACAAGGTTCTCATACCCTTTCTTATCTCTAATCTCACAATCAGATTCTTATAAAAGTAAGATCTACCTCACAAGCCTAGGCATAGTATACTTCTTAGAAAGAAGGTGCTTAAGAGTAGAGTGATCAATATAAACAATCACATGAGTCCTAGTTAGGTAAGGTCTAGACTTTTCAAAATCAAAGGTTAAGGCTAAAAATTCTTTCTCAGTGATGGTGTCATTCAGTTAGGCATCATTTATATTGTGACTAGCAAAATAAATGACATGGGGCTTCTTGTTAACCTATTTCCCTAAAACAACCCCAACAACACAGTCAGATGTCTCACACATTAACTCAAAGGCCTCTCCTTAAATAGGACGATGAAGAACGGGAGCAAAAGTCAGGGCTCCCTTAAGCTTAGTAAAGGCTACATGACACTCCTTAGAGAAGTGAAGTGGTATATCCTTAGCTAAAAGGTTGGTTAAAGGCTTAGTTATCTTACTAAAGTCCTTAATCGTAGAAGCCAACATGTCCAAGAAACGACTTACCTTTTTCACACAATTGGAAGTGGAAGATTAACCATCAAAACAGTCTTAACCTTATCTACTTTAATTCCATCTCTAAAAATAATATGGTCTAAGAATATCCCCTTTTAATCATACAGTGACACTTGTACAGTTCAATGTTGGATTTTTCTCTCGACGTCTTTGCAGCACTTTTGACAAATTAAACAAACAATCATCAAAGGAAGTCTTAAACACAAAGAAGTCATCCATGAAAATTTCCACGCACTGTTTAAGTGAATCTGAGAAAATATAAATCATGCACCTCTGAAAGGTAGCAAGAGCACTGTAGAGTCCAAAAGCAATTCTTCTAAAAGCATATGTTCCGAACGAACAGGTGAAAGTAGTCTTGTCTTGATCCTCAGTAGCAATAGAGATATGGGTGTAGCATAATTATCCATCTCGAAAGCAACAGAAAAAATGTCTGATCAACCTCTCTAACATCTAGTCAAGGAAGGGAATGGAAAAATGGTCTTTTCTACTTGTAGCATTCAATTTTCTATAGTTAATACAAACATGCAACCCAAACTTCACTCGAGTAGGAACTAACTCATTCTTATCACTCCTAATCACGGTTATATCGGTCTTCTTATGAACAACTTGAATAGGACTAACCCATTCACTATCAGAAATGGGATAGATGATCCCATAGTCTAACCACTTAAACATTTCCTTCCTAACTACTTCCTGCAAGGTCGGATTCAAATGCCTTTGATGGTGTAGGTAAGGCTTAACCTTATCCTCCTAATGGATTCTATATTACACAATTAAGGGATTAATACCCTCGTTATCCCCTAAATTTTAGTCTATGGCTTCCTTGTTTTCTATAAGTAAGGCAATCAGTTTTTCCTCTCGGTCTCGGTCTAAGTCGGAAATGCCCAATAATCACTAGTAAAGATTCATCCAGTGCCAAAAATGATTACTTAAGAAAATTAGGAAGAGGTTTTAATTTAAAAGAAGCGGGAGGGAATCAGATTCAGAAGTAGAATCAGAAGTAGAAGCAGAAGCAATCAGATAGCCAACAGACAAGCATAAGTCATCAAACTCAAATACATGATATTCAGGCCCATCATCAATCAGAAAAGATTCATACTCAATAGCAAACGTGTCATCAAACTCATCATCAAGCACAGAATCGTATAACCAGCTAAAAGTAGAAAACCTCATATCATCAAAACTAAAAGGCTGTCTTTCCAATTAAATATATTCAATTCTAAAGTCATATTACCAAAAGACAACTCATCATGCCATTTTTGTAATTAATTAAGGCATTGGCAGTGGCCAAGAAAGGACGCGCTAAAATAACAGGGACCTAACTAGCAGTGTTAACCATTTTCTCAGTTTTAAGCACAATAAAATCCACTGGGTAAATGAATTCATCCACCTTAATCAGCATGTCCCAAACTACAAATGTAGCCAACCTGGTCCATCTATCAGCTAGTTGGATAACCATTTTGGTAGGTTTTAGCTTGCCTAACCCTTGCCTCTCATACTCAGTGAAGGGCAATAAATTAACACTGGCCCTTAAATCAAGCAAAGCTCTATGAATGAGCTAGTCCCCTATGACTATAGAAATAGTAGGGCAACTGGGGTCTTTATACTTTACTGGGATCTAAAGAGAAATGGTAGAATTAGTGCCAGAGGCTAAAAAAACCTTCTTAGGAAGACTATTGGTTGTCTTGGTGGTACACAGATCCTTCAAAATCCTAGCATATGGAGGCATCTGCGGAATAGCTTCGAGCAAAGGAAACTTATTTTTGACTTGAGAGAAAGTCTCTCTTATCTTATCAACATGGGCTTGTTCTTCTTTTTCAACCTATGGGGGAAAAGAGGTAAAGGTTTATGAACCCTCCTAGTGGCGGAAGGTGAAGGGGAATCCTTAAGAGACTAAGGATCCACTGAATTAGCTGAATCTTTCTCCTTAGGTTCTTCTTCATCAGAGTATGACTCAAAAGGAGGAGGGTCAGAAGATTCACTCGGGACACCATCAGTAGCATCCCCTAACTGACTGAATGAACCAGTTTCTAGAAAAAAAGAGGAAGAATAAGAATTTTAGAAGAAACTGTGAGGGTAATTGTAGGGTTCTTTAGAATTTCCCACTTGATTATCAGTCGCTCATCTTGATCTACGAGATATGGTTGCATTCACTTTTCTCACAGTCTCACTAGCGTTGACTCCGAAGAAGATAAGGCATGACCCTTAGGTTCATCTCTAGCTGACTAGGAAAAGTACCTAGCTCCCTAGTAGATGATGCTAATTCGAAGATTTGCTCAGTCATCGTTCTCATCATTTATTCCATATTATCATTAATCATCCTCTCCACATTATTAAAAGGATGGGAAATGGGCTGAGTGTTGTTTCCAAGAAACACTCTAGGCTAAGAGTTAGGGATCGCAGCATTTAGTCCTATATTCCAAAAAAATTTGGGGTGATTTATCCACCCTAAATTATAGTAAGGGGAGCATGGGTCATTCTTAAGTCTTTGGTCGGCCATACTCACTTGCTCCTGTCTAGTGGACAACTAGTGAGCAAAATAAAGACATGCACTCAACGTATGATTTAAGGCCTGAAAATGAGAACAAGACACCAAAGAAGTCTGAGAAGTCTAGGGAGTCTGAACAGGTAACTCGTTCAGCATGTTTACTAAAACTGCTATCCTAGATTCTAAATGTCTTACATCAGAAATAGAATGCATCCCACCCCTAGCAAACCTAGAACTTAGATTGTCATTTCTAGCAATTTCCCACTACATAGCCATTTCAACTAAGTCCTCTAGAAACTCCCAACCAGTATTGGCGCTTTTAGAAAGAAAGTCACCCTGACACATGGACTCTAACATGATTTAGGTTCGTTGGTGAAGTCCTTCATAAATAATTTGGCGCAAACGTGACTGGTCTAAACCATTGTGGGGACATTGGGTCAATAAATGATTAAACCTATCTAAGTATTTCCAAAACGATTTTCTTTCTAGTTGAATAAATTGATTCATTATATTCCTTAGCTTTATAATCTTGCCATTAGCAAAATATTTTCTTAAGAACAACTTAACAAAGTCATCCTAAGAAGACACAGAATTAGTAGCCAAGTCATACATCCATCGTTTAGCAGAACCTTTCAAAGTAAAAGCAATTAATTTCATTCTTACCAGATCAACTGAAATATTAAAAGAAAAAAATACATCATGGAACATACCTCTTCAAATTCCTCAAAAACAATTATGCATCACCTAAACCAGTGAATATAGGGAGAATTTGAGCATAACTAGTTTTTTACCTGTGCGTTACATGACGGCTATTACTTCTCGATTGATAAGTTTCAGTATCTTGTTGTATATTTTGTTGTTGGTGCTATACCACATTGAGTTCTATGGATTTGATGGTAGCACCTTTTTTCTGACTTTATTTTATATGAAGTCACCTTAATTATATGTACTTGAATTTTTTATGTACAGTTTATCTTTTTTAATCCTGTTGTTAGTCAAGAAGTTTTTTTATTGTTTTTGTATTTTAAGATATTATGTAGTTTGACGTTGCATGATTTTTTAAAAGTTTAAAATGATTTTATGAAATACCAATATTGACAGTGGAAGCAAATGAGCAAAACAAAACCATACTATTTTCAGTAATTTAATATTGTCTTTCTTAAACTTGGACATTTTTTTTAAAAAAATGCGTCATATGGTAATATGAAATGTAATGTATGAAAAGTAGTTCTGATATGAAATGTTTAATAACACATAAGATTTGTCGTCTTCACTATCTATTAGTCGCCAACTTCCGCCCACAGATTAAAGTAACATGCAAAATTAACATATATTATACTACGTCAGGTTTTGATTTTTCATTTTTCCTAACTCCTTGTCATCAACAATGTGTTGTTGAATGCACATAATGATTTTTTACATGCTTATACATTTAGCGAAAAAATATGCGATAGTATTTTTGTATTGATTTGTACATACCTATGGAGAGACATTTCAAGTGTGAACTTATGGTATATTTCACCTACCTAGAGTTGTCTGCACAATATTGGAGGAATTTATTAATTACTATTTTAATCTCCTATTGTATTTAATTCTAAGAATCATAATATGTCATGGTCTTTGTATAATCACAACTAACATTTTGTAGGAGTTTACTAAACTAAAATATGTATAGTGCCATTTTTTTTTGGGTAATTTGTAGTAGTAAAGTTATTTTGAGTGCATATATACCATTGGTAAATTATTTGACACTTTTTTGTAGACAATGTTTCTTGTATATCCTTCATAGTGGTCATGGTAATATTTAATGATAAACTTCAAACCCTCTAGTAAAGTCACCCGTGATGCTGCAATTCAATTGTTTATGACTTAATACCAATTTGGCACGTAAACTCCTACATATTTCAGTGATTGTCCTTGACTTTTATTTATAGTCATTGCACAGCAAACATGAATAGGAAATTGTTTTCTTTTTAATACGAATGATCACTTTGTCTCAGATGAGTGCAAAACAATTATAGGGATTGTAACCTTTATTCTGACATTAATCTGGAAAAGAATAAAATTCTTCCATTTTAGCCAACGAGTGCATGTTAGAACTCATTTTTGTATTCTTCCGCAACTAAGAATTATACGGGGACACAAATTTTCTTTTTGATCAAATGATAACGCAAACTTAGATGAGATACTAAAAAATTAAGTCCCTATTTATAGGAATTGCAAATTAATATAAATTCTAAGTAAAATGAGTCACTGTCGGGATAATGAGATAATTAATTTCAAAAATAATATATAATATAATAATTAAAGGTGATCATTAAAATGAAATAATGAGGTATCTAGCAAAGACTATGTAATATTAAAGATGAGCATTCAAATGAAATAATAAAGTAATTTACCAATAAGAATAGATTAGCAAAAGATCAATTAGCACATGTGAGACCAAATGTCAAATTCGTAGGGTCATGCATGCCATTTAAAACTAATATTCATCACAAAAGGTGCACTTTTTTCAAAGAGATTCCTATTGGTTTCTGTATTTATTATGCATGCGCTTAATTCATATGTCCATTGTAGATTATTTCAATTGTTTAATGGTACCTTTAACATTATTGAATAGTGATCATGGTCCTTCCGATTGTTTGACCCATAATTTGAATAAAAATAAATATGATTAATTATTTCCATGATCAACAAAGTATGAAAAAATTGTTGACAATAGCAACAAAAAGACAGATAAGTCTTTGACCTTAATCTTATCTCTTTGGTGTATAATTATTTACAAAAAAAAAAATCAATAAAGAAAAATGAAAAAAATTAAAAAAGAAGAAACAGAGATTAGTAGCAGATGAAAAAAATTTTGTACAATTTGACTTTAGAAAAATTTTTAATGTTCTTTTTTGGGGGGCAAGGAGTAATAATTTATGAAGTCAATTATAGTCTATTGTGGGAATGTAGACAAACTACTCTTATGTATTAATTCACCTATTAAATTTAAGTTTAAATTTGCTAAAAGAACTAATTATACTATGTGATTTTTGAGGACAAAATATAATCTCAAGTGAAATATAAATTGAATAAATCACCAAAATGTTTTTTTAATATCATGAACGTAAGTTACAAATGTGAAAAGAAACTAAATATTGCACCAACTTAAAGTAATCGTAAGTGAAACCCACAATCACATTAAAGTCCTACTATATTTCATATTATCTAAATCTAATTATGTGATACGCTTAAGTAATCAAACTTTACAGTATGCAAAATAAGCAACTCAATCAGCATTCAAGTGTCAACCCATGATATATTCACTCAAAAATAAATATATAAGAACAAATATATTTAGATTTACACGTCTAATAGATGCTTACCTCAAAAATAATGTCTAATACACTTTAATTTTTTTTTTTCCTTGGGTAACATCTAAATTATTTCTTTGTTCTATATTTAAGTTTTTTAAGATAAAATTCAGTTACTAATTAATCATAACAAATAAGAAAAGTTAACATTAAATTAAATTAAAATTGCACTGATAACCTACATCAATCTTAACTATATGATAGAAGACTTTTATGTTGCTATTCTATATGGCATTCTTATCCTAAGTGGCACCCTAGATGGTATCCTATATAGCATTCCACGTGTCGCTCGTACATGAGTTCAATCCAACTTTTAATATATATGTATATGATAATGAGCCCTCAATTCAAAGGTCACATTAAGTCCTACGTCAGGCAAGTTTAAGCATGATGACAAAGTGGTCCTATGAGGACAAAAATTATCATTCAAAAGTCCCTCTTGTGCCATTACTATCAATTCAAGTTCAGCCTTGGGTTAAGTTTCGGGTTCCAGTTTAGGGTCGAGTTCACCTTTAGCAAGTATTTTGCTCTCAGGTTCTTTAACCCAAGCAATCATGCAATGCCCACTCCCTCAAAAGTATTTTTTGGTGTCTTTGTTTTTCCTGATTTCTCTATTTTTGATTTTTTTTAACACTCAAAAGACAAAATAAACTTAAACAACACAGAAAATAAACTAAAACCTAAACAAGCAAAAGCTAAAAATACAATTGAAGAGAAAATCAAACTCCAAATTCAGAACATTATAACACAGAATATTTAGCACAAATACAGAGAACATTAATATATTTTTTTAATTTTTTCTGTCCCACAACAATGCAGAAAAATTAGAACAGAAAATTATTTTTAGAAATTTTATAAAATTGCAAAAATTCCTAAAAATTCTACCAAAATTCCTCTACAATATAAAAATCCTTAAGAATCTACTAAAAATATCATAATGGCAAAATCATAATTGGATTACCCCAGAAAAATTGAAATAGAATCTAAATTACAGAAAAAAACTGCACAAATGATTTTTCCCCCCTTTAATTTTGCCCGCCCTGCACTGTTCACAACAACCAATTTGTTAATTCTGTTTTTTAGTAGAAAATTAATCACTAAATAGAAAAATAAATTGGCAAAAATAATCTAAATGTAAACACTAAACAAAATAAAAAACACAAGAAATGGAAACTAAAAAAGACTAAATAAACGCACACTAAAAATTGAAATCAAGAAGTACGAAAAGAAATGAAAACAACTTAATCGACTAAATTACGACTTAATTCGACACGCAAGCTAATTTCACGAATGCCATCCTCGACAGCAGCACCGAAACTTGTTGTGATTTCCGCAAGTGTATGGTTAATCATTTTAGCACTTGAGGGTGTTGTCCTCAGAGATGAGCTATAAAATTAGATTACTAAAATTCTAATCTAAATTACTACTAGTGACTAATTTAGCGCAATTGACATCTCAAATAAGAAAGCAATCAAAGCATGAAAAGCTACCTAGACTTGTAACATACTACGGCAGAAACAAGGGAATAGCAACAGGGGAAACTCAAATTAGAACAGTAGCAAGAGTTGAAAAATGCTCAAATTTTATATTAAGCCCTGTTCGGCAAAATTAGCCGTTCAAGTAATGGATAGCGGTTTAGTTAGCGGATAGCATGTCTAATTTAGCTGTTAGCGAATAGCTGTTTGGATGAGCGGATGAAATAAATCTGTTCGGTAAATTTAGTTGTTGGGTCAGCTAATTAATATAAATTAACAAAAAAGGATATGGATAATTCCAAAGATAAAATTTCCAAATAATATTTTTTGGCAAAAAAATATGAACCGCTACTTTTGAATGTAAAACGTTAATACTATTAGCTTTTCAGAAACGCTACTTAAAATGCTAAACGCTACGTGAAATGTTAGTCAAAATACTATATTATCGAGCACTAAAAATTACCTAATGAGTGTATTGATTTAGTCAAAACGCCAAACGCTATCTAAAACGTTGTTGCCGAACATGCCCTTAATCTCCAATCAACACTGATACACAGAAATTAACTCCATATTTTAACATAAATCAAATCAAAAAAGCAACAGCATGCATGCAAATTTTATCAAGTCAAACAGAACAAATCAAAGAGCATAACAAAGCATGACAAAATAGCAGCAAGTGAACTTCAAAATAGGAGCAGAAGGTAGTTACTAAAACCCACTGCCATTGCAGAATACAACCCAAAATAACAAAACTCCACTTGAATTGTATAAAGGTAGAAACATGTTTTTGTCAATTTGACCCGTTAAAATCCATTATCGAGAAAGTATTTACTAAAACTTTCATACCAAGCTTTAGGAGCTTTTTAAGTCCATCCAAGGGTCAATGCGTGCAATTTATAAATAAGGTGATAGTGCCTTGAATTTTCAAAATTGAGGAATTAACATCTACTTCTTATAAATAATTTTTCAGGAATTTGCATAAAGGATACGAATGTAAGCAACATCTTTATTGCTTCTAAAAAAGCAACAAGAGCAAAGGTTCCATCATCATCAATGCCTTCTTCCTAGCATTATCCTTTAGCCACATGTATGACTTGGTTTCTAACTACATTCCTAGTCTTATATAGCTTGGTCCTAAAAAAAATAATTTGGTTCTCGTGATTAGATGACCATTGGTCTAGAGGTCAAAGTTCAAAGGCATAATTTCTTTCAAACTAGTTCATTTTATCCTATATAGTCAGCGTCCATTTTGTCTTCGAGGGCTTCAAATGGGCTTTTATATGCAACAACTGATAAAAAAGAAAAAAGTGCAAAAATCCTCTATGAGAGGATCCAGAATGAGTTGTTGTACTAGTATTGAGATCATATGGTAAATTGTCTGAAGGTTATAATGGAAGAAATGTGCACCATTTTCTTGGTTTTCAAAAGGCTTTGATCATTAATAGTGTTCTCCTTCTTTTTAGTGTCTTCTTAGTTCTAGCCTATACAGTATCGTAAACACTTCACACATTTGTTATAGACTCATAAGCTCTACTATAGGAAGTGCAACCATCAAAAATGCCTTCAACATTTACTGCATAAAGTTTGCCAAGATATCGGGCTTCTTTCAAGTAAACAACTTTTTAAAGGTCTTTTTTGGATTGATCTGGTCAGGCTTCTATGAGAACGCAACTAGCAGTGTGCACAACTTTTGCGCAAAAGTACTTTGGAAGACCATTATCACATATCATTATTTTGGTCATGTCATCCAATAGTTAGTTCTTTCTTTTATCTATTCCGTTTTGTTGTGGAGTTCTTAGAGTTGAAGGTTTATGAGAAATTCCATGATTATTAAAGAATTTACTAAAGTGACCATTTTTAAATTCTCATCCATGATCGCTTCTATTCTAAGGAGCTTTTCACTTACTCCTAATGCTTTGAAAATTCTCTAAAGGCTTCATTTTTAACCTTTGATAAGAAAAGCATCTAAATCTAGAGTAATTACCGAGAATTAAAAGTACATATGAATTTCTACCAAGACCTTTTAACAAGAATAGGACCACATAAATCCTTATGTAATGATTCAAGGGGCTTGATGTAGAATTTTATTATAAGAGCCTTACAAGATGCTTTGACTTATTTACCCCTAACATGTGCACTACAAGCAAGGTCCTTGTCAAACATTTTCAATGGCATTTTAGAGAATCCTTACTAGCTTTTCCTACTCTAATGATCGTAACCCTTCTCTTATCTCCCAAGGTCTCCTTGCCTTGCGTATTTTTATGTAATTCAGAGAACACTGAAGAAACTTTAGTCATGTTACTTGAGTATCAGCTATCTAGATACAATAGATCCATACCTGATTTCAAGCATATGTGTAAGACTAATGTCAAACCTTTTCATACTATTGACCACCAACTTGCATCTTTAGAGGTCCTAACAGTAACATCAAGTTGGTTTTGAGAACAAATGCGCATAAATTTCTAGGAATTTATAGCCTCTCCTTAGTTCTTGGAGATTCTGATCGACATTTGTTTCTTATATTTCTTCTTGCCTTAAAAGTCTTTAGTTCTTACATCTTCAAGGGCCTTAAAAGTTTTATCAGGTTAGTCCAAGGTATCCTGAGATAAACTCTATGTGGTTGCTTTGTTGGATTCAGCTCTATTTTCTTCTTCATCATTATACCTATTGAGCTTGAGACCTTGGAAAGAGGTTTAACTACCTAGATTCTTTTGTTGTGACTTTGTAAAACTTGCTTTTTTGACAATATCCAACGAAGATGCCTTTATCACTTCTTACAGCAAATTTTACAAGGTCTTCCTTACCATTTTTGTGTATAAAACACTAGTAGCCAAAAGCCTTGAAATATGAAATTTTTAACTTCTTCCCTTTGATTTGTATGGAGTTTTCTTCATGATAGGTTTGATTAAGCATTTGTTTGGAACAAAACTGATAGTGTTTATAGCTTCAATCAAAAAATATGCTGGAAGATCACTCTCATATCTCACGTATAATTGTTCTATCCATATCCCCTAAGGTTCTGTTCTTCCTTTTAACGATCCCATTCTATTGAGGAGTCCTTGGTACTGAGAAGTTGTCTGATATTCCAAGCTTACCACAGAATTTAATAAATTCTCCTGTGAGCTTAGTTCCATGATCACTTCTCATAACTTGAACCGGCAGTCCTTCAGTATTCTACACCTCTCTACAATACTTGGAAAACACTTTAAAAGTATCTATTTTGTCTCTTAAGAAGAATAACCAAGTAAATTTGGAATAATCATCAACTAAAACACACACACATTTACCGCCTGATAGGACCACACAAATCTGTATGAGCCAATTCAAGGGGCCTTGAGGTTCAACTAGTTTTTATGTGCTTAAATGAAGCTCTAACTTGCTCACTTTCACACATACACTACAAACTTGATCTTTCATACTGGTGCTCGGGTATAACTCTCATCAGATAATGCTTAGATGATTTTTCAGTTATATGCAAAAAAGTATGATGTGATCTTCTATGCCATAATCATTGATAGCTTTGAATCATAAAAAATTTTTCGAATCAACATAACCAAGGTAAATAGAACATACATTTAATACACTTAGGCCAAATAAAGCAATTTCCCCAATTTCAACGCTCGAGGCATCACATAGAGCATAGTTGAATGCAACTTTGTTCCCTTTATCACGCAATTGAGAAATATTAAGCAGATTGAATTTAAGACAATCAACTATCTAAACATTCTCAATTGAGTTAAAATAGACTTTACTAACTTTTCCAACTCCAATGATTTTATGATTCTTTTTTGTGTCTAGAAATCACTTTGCATTGATTTGATTCTTCAAGGTTTATAAACACTATAGCATCACCACTCATGTGCTTTGAGCAATCACTATCAAGATGTCATACATTAGTGCCTGACTTGAAACATACCTACAAAAGAGATATCAAACCTTTCTATTTCCCTTGAGTAGGAAACTGATGTATAGAATTTGTTACCATATTCAAGGGCCTTGTACATTTAAGTAGCAAAACCTAAAAAACTCTAAGACTTCTGCTAGTGTGACTTTTTTTATACACAAAGTTTCTCTATCACCATCTTTGGTTAGAGTTGCTTTGGTTTCCTTCCTCGTTCTTGAATGATCAGAGGGTTTTTTTTAAAAGCATTTTCAAAAGTGTATTGAACTACTTTGACCTTCATAAGGATGTCTCAATTTAGGAAAAAAGTTTTGGTATGGTTTCCTCTTATTTCTAGGATAATATCTAAGACCTTCTTTGTTGAATGACACACACTGAAATTCAAGTAATCTATCTAACTGTTCTTATCCGTTAGTGAGCTTTAAAGGACAAGTCCAAAAATTCTCACAATGAGCTTTTAGCATTTTAATTTCATCTTCAGCTTCATGAAGCTTGTCCATTAGCTCAGAGTCAGCTTCAAAAACAAACTCATTTTCATTTTTCCATCTCTAAAGTTACTTTCTACAGGTTTCAGCCTCTTTTTCAAAGCCAATGCAATTCTCACAAAAATCATAATAGAGTTCCAAAAACTAGTTATTATCTTCCTTTAATGATTTGCATTTTTTGGGAGCGCATTCATATTGTAGACTTTCTTTTCATATTTTAAGAGAGCAATTTCTTTATTAAGGGGCTTAATCTTAGGGGGATACTCTTCTTCACCATTCACACCATGGATGATAATATTAATTAAATCATTTCTAGACATTCCAAAGAAAAGAGATTTTACTTGTTGTGTTGATGTGCCCTTAGCTTCCTCGAGCGCTAATTTATGATACCCTAAAAATTCATGCGTTTCTTCTGATTCCGTTCCATTGAACACAAAGCATTGGTTGGCAACAACCTTTTCTTCGTTCTCACTGCCACTAGAATCACTATCATTCCATGCGGGTATCATGACCTTTTTGCCTTTGACTTTAGATTTCCTCTTTTCAGCTTTTCTTTTCAAGGACTGACAATCTTTCACCATATGCCGTAGTTCTCCACAGCCAAAGCAGACAATTTTGTTAGTATCAAGGTATTGAGAAGAGGATTTTAGACTTGTTTCGCCTGTTAAGGATGACCCTCTGTGAAGCTTCTTGAAGTTAAATTTTTTTCTCCAACATGGCAATCTCATCTTTTAATGCTTTAGACTCTGAGTCACCTAGACTTTTAGGGTCCTCAGCTACTACTTTCAAGGCTAGCTCTTTATATAAGGTTTCTTCTTTCTCTTCTTAGAGGTTGATCACATATGTTGGTTAAGAGTTTCCCAGTAAATCCTCCAATTTCAAGGTCTTTAGGTTCTAAATCTCTTTAATGGCATTGAACTTGGCTCCCCATTAGTTTGTCGGGAGATTTCTTAACAACTTCTTCAACATCCCTTCATTTGAGTACCTTTTCGAAGAGAATTTAGGTTGTTGACAATGTCAGCGTATCTAATGTATATCTCTTTGACGCTTCATTGGGGAGCACCTTGAAAAACTCATATTGGTGTATATAGATAATTATCTTTGATTCTCTTCTGTAACTTGCGCCTTCATACGTGATCACCAAGATATCTTACACTTCTTTAGCTATTTCACAAGTAAAAACTCTATTAAACTCATCAGCATCTAAGGCACAATATACAGCATTAAGGGCCTTATAATTTTTCTGCATTCTAATGCTATTCATGGGTGAACTCGTCAATAGGCTTCTCTAGCTATTCAGTGCTAACATTTTGCATGATTTGAATTGGAGCATTTGACACTCATAATCTTAATCCATTAGCCATATCTACATAAGTCTCGTCTAATGAGCAAAGTTAGATCCACATAATAAAGGAGATCTAGACACAAATCCACCTTGATTGATCTCAATCATTCCTGTGGAAGACATAGATCTCTACTTCCTTGATGGTGAAGTCACAAGAGGTGAGACTAGCTTTGATTCCAATTATCAGTCCCAAGTAAGCTAAGTCACCCTAAAGGTGGGTGAATAGGGTGATAGAAGATAAATGGAATTCAAAACTTAAGTACAAAAAATAGTAAGATTTAGTAAACTCAAGGACGTTAAATAATAAAATCAAGAACACTGAGGCTACAGATCAAAGAGTGGAACAAAGAGAGAACATAATAGAAAGCAAAGCACCTAGCATTTTCTGATGAGATTCACCCCTTCAATTGGGTTACGTCCTCACCTAAAGACCCTTTTCTCAAGATTCAACACGTTTATATGAATATTCTCTAAGATTTACACAATTTACAAATGTTCATCTAAGGGCCTTGACTGCAACACACCCTTCAAGACCTCTCTCAAAGTGCTTTCTAGTTTCTCATCCTTACTTAAGAAGGATGGCACTCCCGGTTGGCCTTCTTGCTTGCAAGTAGCATTCTCTCAACCTTATTGCCTCATAAGGATTCTCAAATATATGTACAAAGATTACAATGATTTAGAAGTTAATCACTCAAGAGTACAACAACACTTAGAATATTAGCTAAGTTGTTTTTAATTGTGTGTTGCATACTCTTCTTCAACAAGGTCTCTTTTTGTAAAGAATGAGAATGAGACCATTGGCTAGTGTTGACGATGTAACCATTGGATGATTCAAAATATTTCATTTGATGATTCTCTCTAATGACTACCATTGAGTTCAAGGGCTTTAACGTCCGCTCGCTTTTCAATGGCCGCTCAGTCACTTCTTGGCGTCTTATTACATAAAGGGTTGGTTTCTCAATCTTCAACTAATGTGTTAGCCATTGTACTACTCTTTTGATAAGGAAGAAACCATTCTTTCAACCTCTAATCATGATGCCTTCCCTATTTGCCATGGCTAACCTGTACCCATCCCTTTCAAAAAGCATGCTTTTAGCCGTTCCTTGATTTGGGATAATTTTGAATCTATATCCTATTGTAGCCAACTATTGTAACATAAAACTCACAAATTAATCTTGCTTCTTGAAGATTGTTGAATAATTAAATATGAAGAATATGATTAATTAAGTTATAATTAATTTAATTAATCCAGTTTTCTGTAATATGGCAAATCACTAATTCTCTAAGGAGTAAGATACATAGACAAATTTTGTACAAGTGATGAATGATCCTTGGCACCATAACTTCTCCTATGTTTCTCATCATGAAATTGCATAAACAAGCGTAACTCGCATTTAATGGATATATACACAAATTCTAGAATCTTACAAATAATCAAAGTAGGATAGAATTCATTCTAAGCTTTATTCGAGTTGGGCCAATTTTGACTCTGACTAAGGTCCATATCTGACAAGACTATTTCAAGGTAATTGAACTCTAACTTTGAAGCTTTTAGCAATCTATTGAGCTTGTTGAACCAATTCCTTGTGATTAATTAAGAAAAAGAGAAAGTTTAGGCGGTCATTTAAACAAGATCCTATGACCCTTTTAGATTGTGACAAATGTTCCTTGAAACCAGAACTCATATTATTATGTAGCCACATATTCACGTGACGTTGAGGCGATTCTTCGAAATATGCCACGTTAATATCAAAAAAAAAAAAATGAGTTTAGGCTGAATTTAGGTAAACAAAGGCAAATTTGCGGTCCTTTTATAAGAACTTATGTGTTTGGGCTAAATAAGGGGTTTTTCTTGACTTTGAAATGTATAGAAGAGGGAAAACAAAGTAATGGAACCAAAGTATAAAATTAAACCCTTAAAACAACGTAGAGGACCTTGTACTCTATTGCCAATGGATGTGAAGCGAGCCCCTGAATTGCAAATATTAAGGTCAAGGTGCTTGAAGTATGAAGTCAGGGTCTATGTCCAAGGGCTTTAACTGGAACTGGCCATAATTCAAGGCTCTGAGATATAATACTATTGAGAATGACTAACAAATAGAAGATCAAACTCTAAGATAGAGGAATTTGTTTCCACCACTTAGGGGAGATAAACAGTTTTCCTTCTAAATATTGAAGCGCTAGGGACTAAGATGAAATTTAGACTGTAAAAGTACCATCCAAAAACGGGATGACGTTTAGAGAGATTTTTTGTGAGAGAAATAGAAACCAGCTATATGATAAATCATTTGTCTAGATCTTCTAATCTCCTTATGAGATAGAAATTCGACCTTTTTAAAGGCTTAAAAGGACACATGGCTTATTTTCCAAGAAAGGAATTAGCAGATGAAAAAAATTACCTATGTTAGCCAATAAGAAAATGGGCAAAACTCCCCTCCTTCGACCAATAGAAAATAATCACCAAAAATTACATAGCCAGTAAGAGTGAGACAACATTTTCTCACTTGTACAAACCAATAAAAATATTCTAACAAATAAGCATTTTAACATTTGAAAAAAAAAACTACAAATAGCACCAATTTTCCTTATCGTTATGTGCCAGAATTTTGGATGCAACTTAGTTGTGAAAAGAAAGCTTCTTTAGACCTTCCCTTTAGGTATATTTCAAGAATTCTTAGGGATGATCTTATCTTGAAATTTCCTACTTTTTTTGGCAAGTTCAAGGTTTCATGAACCCAATTTTCATTATTGTTTTCAAGGTTAAGTATTTTGGGTTAAATTCTTGTAGTTTCAATTCGTTGTTGAGTTCACTCTGAATACTTGGATTTTCGAAAAAAACTATCTACTTGTATAAAAAGTAGAGTCAAAGAGCTTTCTAAGCGTACCTAATATGCTTTATGTTAACTTCATTTTGCACATCATAGCTCTACTCAAAATTGAACAAAGTTTCTTTGAACAAACTGGATAGCTTCCATAGTGATGAAAAACTTAGCACAAATCTCTTCTAAAAAGTGATTGCAACCCATAGGTCTCACCACAAAATCAAAATACACTTAGAGATTTACATGTATACCTAATATACATTATTCAAACTTCATTTGATCCCTTAAAACTAAGTATAAAATAGACCTTGAAAACTAGAAATTTCTGGCAGCTTCTTCTAGTAAGCTTTATTGATGTAATGTATCCCCATTAAGTGGACTATGATCCCACATGACTTGATTACTTGAAGGTGGACTCACCAGTAGTCGAATATTTAGAATCTTGCCTAAGTTCACTTCAAAACTTTCGGTACTAAAATTGGATAAATGTTGATCATGATGTGGCCTAGACTTGAATCCCTCAAGCCCTTGAAGACCATGATGTGTACATATCAAAACTTTTGACTTCGATATGACTCTGAGGGATCTCAACATGGAGTATACTCTTCAGTCAGCTTTTCAGTATTCCATTTCCACCTAAATGAGTTATTTTGATTGGCCCTTTTGACAAAATATTCCATAGCTCATAGTCTTAATCCACAAGAAAAAACTACATTAACTTTTTACAATGTGCTAAGTAACATGTAATAAGAAAGGTTTAGTATATGAACGACCTTGATTAATATTGGCATTTTCTATAGAGCCCATGATCTTTACTCACTTTGATGACTAAGTCAAGTAAGAGGTGAGATTAGTTTTGACACCAACCCCCAGTCCAAAAATAGTGGTAATCACACTGAAGAGATGGTGGATATGATGACAGATAAAAATAGAAAAACCAAACTTTAACACCAAACAGAAGACAAAACAACAAATCATAGACATTGGAAGTAATTCTAGAAGCTTCGAGTGTGACATAAAGAGCAAAAATTAAAGCAGATAAGATATGTTTATGAATTTCACCTGTGAATGGGGCTACATCTCCGCCAAAGACTCCATTTTAAATTTAAACGACTTTTAGCAACTCCTCCTTGAGTTAGACCGTGTTTGTGCCCTCATTAGTATGTTGACACAAACATCGTCCAAAGCTCCTTTTGAAGCAGCTTTCCCCTAATGTGCTTCTCAAGTCAAAACCCCATTTTTTATTTCACTTGCTCATAAAAAAGTATGCTGTACTATCTTCCATCACTAGATTTACAACGATTGTAATGCGAGCTTTTAGAAGGGTACAATAAATTTCCATAGGGTATACCTTGCATGTGCTTGTGTGTTGTACCGCTTATTTCTTCGATTAATTCCTCTATTTATAAGCGTCTCACATTAACGGGACAATTAGGCAGCAACCCTTCAAGTCTGTCCATTGTATCTCTTTGCTCATGTACATTGCACTCCTTTATTTCTGTGCATTGTATTTTTCTCTTCAGTTTAGGTAGCTAGACAGTCATATGCTTTGTACTTAGGTAGGCAGACAATTTTGTACTGCGGAGGGACTTAATGGTTCATCTTGTATATTCTATATATGCATCAATACAGATCACATGCTGATCAGAGCAGCCACAACACATATCTCTCACCCAAACACAAACTTTATTATGGTATCAGAGCCTAATCAGGTCTATCAAGAAGCTTGCATAGAAAATTTTCCCTGCTTCTCACGATGGGCGATGAAGGGAAAAAAACCACATTTCAGATTTTGGACATTAGCAATCCTCACTCTCCATATTAATTGTGCAGTTCCGATCACCCAGGAAATATAAGATCATCCTAAATGGAGACAATTATGCTAACTGGAATAGAATTGTCTCCAATGCTCTAAAATCAAAAAACAAATTCTATTTTGTTGATGGCAATCTGGCTAGACCTAAAATCGACTCATCAGAAGGATATGCCTGGGAAAAATGTAATTCGGTGGTGATAGCTTGGCTATATAATGTGATTGACAAAAAACTGCATGGGTCAGTGGCATACGCAGAACAAGCAAGCGAAATTTGGAGTGACTTGAAGGAAAGATATTCACAGGGAAATGAAATCAGGATTCACCAATTGAAAAGAGAAATTACATTGACTGGTCAGGAAGCAATGACAGTGACAGAGTATTTTACCAAACTCAAAGAATTATGGGATGAATTAGGCGCATACCAGCAGATACCCACTTGCACATGCTTGAAGGATTTCAACTTTAGCAAATATCAAGAAGCCGAGAAGGTTCATAAGTTCCTCATGGGACTTGACCAAAATCAGTTTGGCACAGTGAGAACCAATATTCTTGCCCTTGAGCCCTTGCCAAATCTTAACAAAGTGTATTCCATGGTGCTCAGGGAAGAACGGCAGCAGAGAATCACTGGCACAGCAGAACCAAAGCTTGAAAGCGCGGCCTTTAAGGCCTCGGCCACCAGATCGAGAGTCGGGACCTGACCAAGATGCACTCACTGCCAGAAACCATGTCATGACCGTAGCCAGTGTTTCGAACTCATTGGGTACCTGGAAAACTAGGCAAATCGGCGGACCAATCGAGGCCAAAATCGACTGAACCCGGTTCAGGTTCAGGTTCAGGCGCCCACTGGAATCGGGACAAATTTCGCCGACGGAGGCTCCCTCAGAACCACCGGCGCCGGCCGATTTATTTCTTGGACTCGCGTCACATGCAGTGGGACAGGGGGCGGCCGCAATTCGTCAGAGCAGAGTGGAGGCGCTCACTGGAAATGGGGCCAGCTTTGACGGAGGGGCGCACAGACTCATCGGAGCCGGCCAGATGATGGCGTCGACAGCAATGGGCAAAAGGGAAGCTTTAAGCTCTGGCCATGGAGGAGAAGAATGGAGAAACGCAGTGGGCTTGAGTAATTCGCAAATAGAGGCTTTATTTGCCTTATTTAAAGATTTAGAAAATAAGGACAAAGTGTCTGGTAAGAATATTTTACCCACTGATATGATTGATTGGGTTTTGGACACCGGAGCTTCTTATCACATGACATCAGATTTTAATGCATTCACTGATCTATTTGATCTTGTCCAAATAGTATATATAATATTACCGGATGGTAAAATTGTGAAGGTCAGATTAGCAGGAATCGTGAATCTTGGACACGGAATAATTTTAAAAAATGTTCTTTACTCACCGGAATTTAAATGTAATCTTATTTCGGTGCAGCGACTTGCGTATGATCAAGATTGTATTCTTATTTATGGTGCACAGTTTTGTCTTATTCAGGACCTCATTTCGAAGATACTGATTGAAGCGGGTGAACCGAGGAATGGAGTGTACTATCTCAAGAGAAGTGCGGGAGGAAAAGCTTTAATGGTAATGCAGCATCAAGACTGTGACGTTTGGCATCAACATCTTGGACATCCTTCGTTTGGTAGTTTATCTCATCTGGCAACAAACCTTGGTTTTAAGTTGAATAAAAATTTTGATGCGTGTTGTGATGTTTGTGATTGTGCAAAACAAACTCGCAGTCCTTTTTCTAGAAGTAGTAATCATGCTGAAAGACCATTCTCCTTAATACGCTGTGACTTGTGGGGACCATATCATACCCGTTCTCTTACCGGGTGCCGCTATTTCTTGTGTATTGTAGATGACTATAGTCGTGGAGTCTGGGTTTATCTTCTGAAAGACAAAACAGAAACTTATGAAAAGTTTATTAGTTTCTGTTCATTGGTCCATAACCAATTTGGTGCAACTATTCAAAGAATGCATAGTGACAATGGTACCGAATTCACTAAAGGACCTTTGCCAGTCTATTTATCAAAAATGGGAATCCTGCATAAAACTACCTGTGTGGATACACCTCAACAGAACGGTCGGGTTGAAAGGAAAAATAGACATCTTCTTAATGTAGCCCGTGCTTTGCGATTTCAAGCTTCATTACCTTTAAAATTTTGGGGAGAATGTGTTTGGACAGCAACATATCTTATAAGTAGAACTCCAATAAAATTGCTACATTACAAAACTCCATATGAGGTGCTCTTTGGTGTTCCACCCACTTGTGATCACTTGAAGTTTTCGGATGTCTTTGCTATGCCCATAACCATGCCAAACCCCGTGACAAATTTGATGCAAGGGCTACGAAGTGTATACTTCTAGGTTATCCTCAAGGTAAAAAAGGGTGATTACTCTTCGATTTGGAACATCAAAAATTACTTGTGTCACGAGATGTTAAGTTCTATGAGAAGGTTTTTCCTTCTATCGACCAAGGATCACAGTTTGAGCTTCCCAAAGTTCAACCACAAACCCTCGGTTGGTTTGAGGAAGACCACTCTTTCCCTTCAGGGTTTGGTTCAGAACCCACGGATCAGCATGAGCCCGCACAAATGGAAACACATCCAACCATATCCCAGCAAGGACCAGACGAGCCAGTTCACACAACGAACGAGCCTGAGCCAGATGTTTCAAAACTACTATTCAGCCCGATCCATGTTCTAAGGGGTCTGAAAATTCACAGCCAACGACCTCCTCTCATCCCCAGCGTGATAGAAGACCTCCTATGCACTTGAAGGACTATGTCTGTCATGCGATTACACACCCTTCCTCGGGACCGCTTCATGAAAGCTCTTCGGGTGCGTCTCATCCTTTCTTTCGTTCTATTTCTTATCATCATTTTTCTCCTCAATATCGTGCTTTTTTGGCTGCCATCACAACTAATAATGATCCTCAGCATTTTTCCCAAGCTATTCATCATCCACATTGGCGTGATGCTATAAAAGCTGAAATTTCAGCACTTGAGAATAATCATACTTGGGAGTTTATTTCCTTGCCACAGAACAAAATGGCTCTTGGATGTAAATGGGTCTACAAGACTAAGTACCATGCTGATGGAACTATTGAACGGTATAAGGCACGATTAGTTGTTTTGAGAAATCATCAGACTGAAGGAGAGGACTTTCATGAAACCTTTGCTCCAGTAGCAAAAATGGATACTGTTCATTGCTTATTGGCAGTGGCCACATCCAAAGACTGGGAATTACACCAAATGGATATACATAATACTTTTCTGCATGGCGATCTAGATGAGGATATTTACATGCAACCTCCACTCCGTTTTCATCCACCTCACCCTAATATGGTTTGCAAACTGAAGAAATCTTTATATGGTCTTCGATAGGCTCCACGCCAATGGTATTTTAAACTTGCATCTGCATTGCTCCACTACAGGTTTCGAACTTCTCCTCTCGATCATTCCTTATTCATTTATCGCAGAAATAGAGTGTTCTTAGCACTCTTAATTTATATCGATGATCTAGTCTTAGCTAGCAATAGTCATGATCATTGTCATCAATTTAAGAGGTATCTGCACCGTTGCTTCAAGCTCAAAGATTTGGGACCATTGAAATATTTTCTTGGCATCGAAGTTGCTCGATCACCAGAGGGCTTATTCCTTTGTCAATGCAAATATGCTCTTGATATTCTTATTGAAGCTGGGATGACGGGAGCCAAACCAAGTCCGTCTCCTATGGAACAAAATCACAAACTATCTCACGATGCTGGAGATACATTGGCTGATCCGTCTCAATATCGACGTCTCATTGGCCGCCTTCTTTGTCTTACTATCACTCGCCGGACATTATGTATTCCGTACATATTCTTAGTCAATTTATGCAAGATCCCCGTCAAGGACATTGGGATGCCGCTTTGTGGATTTTGCGGTATTTGAAGTCCTCCCGGGCCAGGGCATCTTACTTCCAGCACGTAACTCTTTGGACTTACATGTTTATTGCGATTCTGATTGGGCAAGTTGCCCAATGGCATGAAAATCTTTCACTGGTTATTTGGTCAAGCTAGGCGCTGCCCCTATTTCTTGGAAAACCAAGAAACAACCTACTGTTTCGAGATCCTCTGCTGAGGCTGAATACCGTTCTATGGCTAACGTCACTAGTGAAATCGTTTAGATCCGCAATCTATTACAATTTTTGGGTGTTTGCGTCTCTCCCGCTCGCTTATACTGTGATAACCAGGTAGCCTTACATATTGTTAACAATCCTGTGTTCCATGAACGCACCAAGCATATTGAGGTCGATTGTCATTTCGTCTGCAAACGTATCTTGTCTGGTGTTATCACCCTCCAATATACACCTACTCATGAGCAATTGGCCGACATTTTCACCAAAGCACTGAGACATCGACCTCTCGACAATATCACTATCTTCTGGGCAAGTTGGGCGTTTCTAATCCACACGCTCCAACTTGAAGGGGAGTATTAGGCAGCAACCCTTCAAGTCTGTCCATTGTATCTCTTTGCTCATGTACCTTGTACTCCTTTATTTCTGTGCATTGTATTTTTCTCTTCAGTTTAGGTGGCTAGACAGTCATATGCTTTGTACTTAGGCAGGTAGACAATTTTGTACTCCAGAGGGACTTAATGGTTCATCTTGTATATTCTATATATACATCAATACATATCACAGGCTAATCAGAGCAGCCACAACACATATCTCTCACCCAAACACAAACTTTATTAGGGACCATTGTCACTCAAACACTAGTCATAATAACGCTTTTTGAATTCTCTCTCTAATGGCAGTGCGCTGACCAAGATCCTTGAACATCATTTCACAACCCTGCAATTCTACCTTTTGCCTTGGAAGCACTCATCTTTAAATTTGTGCCATCTCCATCAGGGGGCTTGACTTCAGAGAGCATTTAATGTGGCAGTAGTTGGTTCCATTTTGACAGAGGCAAATTGAGCCATTTTAAGGTTGCATCTTCTAATTATAAAGAGTTTGACACTATTGCACCTTTTATGATAACTTGAATCTAACCCTTTTTTGAAAAATAGATAAATTTTGAATTTGTTTTACATTAGAACACAAACAACTAGCTCATAGATTTGTTTTATTACTCAGAAAATAATATTACTTCATCAATGCCAACCAACTAATAACATAAGAGATAGTTAATCACTTAAACTAGTTTAATTGATCCAAATTCAAACATGGCTCAGGATGATGGACTTCTCTACTAATATGAAATTACAATAAAAACTTTTTACTTAATTCATGAAATTCAGTAGAATTGAACTACTTCCACAAAAGAACTTCAATATCGGTTAAATTTTCATATATCAATTGGGCCATAAACAAAAAGTCATGCAAACAAACTCAAATAAGGTTACAACCCAAAACCAATTAGTACTGGTTGGAGTAACTCACAAGCTTATATACATAATCAAGCCCTTTAATTTTATCAATGTTGGACAACATCCACTTTCATATTCTTTGTATTTTATTAATGTGGGATAATACCCACTTTTATACTCCGATAATACCATTTAAGCTTGTACTATAAGATGCCCTCAAAAAAGTGTAAGATGAAATGAAGATGGTCACCGCACAAATCAATTGTCTTTGGATGTCCCTCTGAGTGAGAGTGTGTGAACAGAATGGAACACCAACTTGCATACGACACCAGCAGTGGAGTAAGCTATTTGCAATTTCACAAAAGTACCAGAAAACATGCATACAACCCAACAAAATATGCACTTGGATTTATATGACAAGTGATAGATAGATCCGCCAGAACAATTTGCCTGGAAAATTTCTTAAGTGTCGACAGTCAACTTCCTTCAAAGTGCGCAACCAAAAACAAGGAAACTGGAAACTTGTGAACTGCAGTAAAAACCAACACTTGGCGTCAATTCATGAAGGTGAGATATTTGATCCCTTGAACAAGTCAATGCAGCAGGTCATTGCTTCATGACAGTTGAGTTACTATGAACAAGGCTTATGAAATTTGCGGACTAACAAGGCATGGAAACAAAATGATAGATACAACAAAGCCTCCCCCCCCCCCCCCCCGGGCCGAGGGGTAGGGGCAGACCAAAGGGTGGCGTACTAGGTTCTGAATGAGACTCTGTCACCGAGTGCCCATTGGGAGACAAGAGATGCAAAGCATAAGGATCATAT
Organism: Carnegiea gigantea; assembly: GCA_029747015.1. NCBI lineage: Eukaryota > Viridiplantae > Streptophyta > Magnoliopsida > Caryophyllales > Cactaceae > Carnegiea > Carnegiea gigantea. Next base: position 343,512 of record JAKOGI010000047.1, on the reverse strand, counting down.
ACGTAGTTAATGCGCATATAGGCATACAGACAGTCCCGTGGGAAGAACCCAGAAGACAACTCACTGTGAGAGATTAGTACCGATACCGCTAAACTTTTTGCCAAACGAGGTCTAAATCAGGATTGTGATTGGAACAGAAAACAACCCTCAGATTTGCATTTTAAAGTAGGGAAACAAATGTAAAACTTATGTATGTTTCCCACAACATGGTTCCCTCTGTAGCTAATGGTTTCTGGCTTTTCATCTCCATCTTTCATGATAGAAAGAAAGTAAGAAAGCTACTGGTGTACTCTCAGAAATAACTTTGCTAGTTGCCTTGACCAAAACTACATACATCGGCACATCCCCCCCCCCCCCAAAAAAAAAAGGCGATACATCTGCAGAGATCCACAGTAAGTAGTCGTGTAAAACAAGAAGTGAACATGCAGTTGGATGAAAATATAACAATATCAAGGTCCTCTCACAAGCAGCATGACCTTATTCATGAAGAAACTAGCAAAAGAAAGGGTAATGGATCATCTATCAGGCAAACGAGAAAGTGACCACCATAAAAAGACTAATAAGCATCAAGCAAAATTTTCAGTCAGCTAGTTGCATTAATCACCAGAAAGACATCCAAAAAGGCAACTTACATTACGAATATATATTTAATTTCAATCATTTGTCCAAATGGGAGGCTCATACATCAACTCCTTCAAAATGGTAAGCCAAACAGGAGGCATATACCCCCCCCCCCAAAAAAAAAAAATCACTTTTCTTCAGGGGCCTGAAGATGGCTGTGGCCTGCGGCCATCTTTAGCCAATTTGGTTAAACAACCTATAAAGATTTTGTGTCTAGGACCTCTAGGTCAAAATTATTAAAAAAAAGAGTAAACTAGCCGATTTGCTATCCAGTAGTCATTAATATCCATGAGATGAATTGCAACAAGCAATTTCCACTAATATGCCATATGCAAGGACCATCCGAGGCTGCAGATAGATACACAAAAAGAAAAGAAACAAAAGACAGCTCTTTATTATCAGATGATCAGCATTTGGCAGTTTCATTCATCAATCATGGGCATAATGGCTTCAGGATGGCAATCACAAGTCCTCTACAACAAAAATGCTCCTCTCAAAAATTCCATCGCCATATCCATATTCAGAAGATTCTTTGGACGCCTTGCTGATAGATTTCTCCTTATCTTCCTCAATAGAAATCCACTCCAAACGGCAATCCGAACTGCAGAATGCTTTCTCACCTCTGATAGACCAGAGAAGTTTTGAATAAGTTAGCCGTGCTCCAATAAAGGGACAAAGCAATTAAACAACTGAAAGCACATCAGAGTGTTTGGGGCCAACCTATACATGTATATGTCTGTTCCTTCTTCCAACTTCTTGTTGCAGAAGCAGCAGTAGCTCAAGAAGTCACCTAATGGATATGGTGATTGTGGTGTCATCTGCGAGCTTTTCTCCAAACAGGGCAACTCAATCTCCAAGCCTTCTTTCTTATTTCCACAGTCAACTCCAATAAGGTGACATCCCAAAACGCAGTCACCAAAAATATGAGTAGCTTTGGGGTTTGGACCATGTGAAATCACACATGTATAATCCTCAGACAGCTCAATCTCACTAGCTGTGAGTGCTGGAGCAAATGCACTCCCTGAGGCAATTGGCATTGGACCTGAAGTCAAATTATTCTCAGCACTGGGACTCCCGCCAACCAAATTGTAATCCAAAGCACCTTGAACAATCTCATGTTCAAAACAAGATTGCTTCATCCTAAAACTCGCATTGGAAGCCCTTAGCCTAAGCCTCTCCGATCCCTGCCTCTTAGAATCCAAAGAAAAAGACTGGATTTTCCCAAATGGGTCAAGTTCTAAAGGATCTTCTCCGATCTCAAAGAAAACATCAGAGCTTCCCTTTCGAATATTAGATGACCTCATCATGGCATGAGGGAAAACCCCATAGTTTTTGGGCAATGACTTAGATGCCTCACAACAAAGGGCATTGTAAGTAGGTGAGTTTGGGGCTTTGGTCCTAACTTGTGGACCAAAAAGTATAGACTTACCACTAGATGAAGTCATTGGTTTCCCACGGAGGTTTACATCACTACCATCAAGAGAATCCACAATGCTGCCAAGCCCTACTTTGTTACAATCCCAACTCTTTTGGTGCCCATCTAGGGAGGATTTGGGGAACCTAAAGGAGTTACCCAAATTAGAGAAGAGCTTAAAGTCAAGGGGAGAAGTAGGGCTTCTAACAGAGTCACAATCTGAGACAACCTGAGGGCTCAGTCCTACAAATAGACCAGGAACATTAAAAAAAGAGTTGGTCATCTGCCTTTGCCCTGAAACATCAAATACAGAACCACCCTCTGAAGGTATCTGAGCCATTTGGTGATCCTTCTGAATTGATCTTGTCCTCTTCCTCAACATTTTCCTCAATAACCTTTATCTGACATTACAAGAAGAAAAATAAATAGAAGGGTAAATATCACCTAAAGCAAAAATATCTCAAGTTGTTAAATTGGAAGTAGTAAAAATTAGCAAACCCAGACCAAGAATCCTAAAGCAAAGTAGTTGAAGCAATCAGTAAAATGAAGGAGTATCTGAAAGCATCTAATGTAAAGCAAAAGGCCCAACACATTGCATGTTGAGAAGCCCATTCAAATGAAGAACAAAGAAAGGGGGGGGAGAGAGGGAAGAATCAGGAAGGAAATGCATATCTAGAGCGTCAATGCAGCTGAAACTCAAGTAAACCCCCAAAAAATTAGACCAAATGCAGATCAAAATAGACAATCCCTGCTGAGGAAAACTTCAACACTCTTCACCAAAGATCATCCAATCGTTGCCCGGATAAATACATAATAAATTTGGTTTCTAGAAGAGAACGAGCGAGAGAGCGGGGGAGAGAGAGAGAAGAGAAAGATCGTAATTAAACCCGGAAATTGTTGAAACAAACCCATCAAAATTAATGCCAAAAGATGAGAAAGAAACCGGAAAAAGAACGGTCACCAACAAACTGCACTCAAAAAACCCAACAACCGATCAATCAATAGAGACGAGACAAAAATCACTTCGAAAACCTGATGAGGCATGATGACCAAATCAAAATGGGAAAAATAAAAAACCCAGAAAGATGAAATTTTAATTGCTCAATTATACAACACAACAAGCACCCCAGATTACAAAGACGGTTCCAAAATGTACACAAGAAGAACAATGAACAACGGCAGAATCAAGAGGCTGTGAAATCATAGAAGAGAGAGAAAGAGAAAAGTGAACACACCGTTTGCGATGATTTCCTCTCCTCCAGAGAGAGAGAGAAGAACCCTGAGAATGAGATGAAAACCCAAATGGAGTAAAAATGTGCTTTTGAGTTTTCCCTTGACAAGGTCTCCTCTCCTGCTACATAACAAAATGGCAAACGAAATGGACAGTAAATTAAACAACAAAAAACAATTAAACTCTTCTGCTGTACTCCTCTTTCACTCTCTCTCTTTTACTGTAAAATGCATCAAAATCAGCGTAGAAGAGTGAGTGAGAGAGCGAAGAGAGCTTCTCAAATACTCATCTTTGTGTTAGCGGGTAGGGGGAGGGAGTAGGGAGAGATGGACTGTGAAGTCATGAACGGTCAGGATCATCTCTCATTAGAAAGAGAGCTTTAGAAAAAGGAAAACGAAGAAGTTGGGCAAAAAATCTGGCCATTGCCACGTCACTTGTACAGCAAGGACTCATTATTGCTCTTCTTTTTTTCTCTGACCTTTTTCATTTACTTTCCCCCTCTTTCACTTTTTTAGCTTTGTCTTTTTCAAAAACGAATTTCAATTACTTGTTTTCGATAATAAATTCGCATGAAAATTATAGGCGACATGTTACGTATTTTAAAAAAGATAAGATAATATACACATATTAGTTCGCCATGACCCATGAGTAATACCATCCCACGAAAACTTATTCTGTAGTGTTAAATTTAGTAAAAAGGCCGCTTAATTCAAATTAAGTTACATTTTGTCATATTTGGATTGCTAAGATTTTAATTCATTTTTGTATTGAGTCATGTCATTTTTCATTTGGATTGATTCTGTTTCAATAGATATTTGATTTAATTAATAAGTTTATCTTGCAAAGAATAGTAATACTAGATGAAAAGTTCAAATCAAGTCAATTTTTTTTGGGATCCAAATAAGCTTTACTTATTTCAATCATCAAGTTGAGTATGAATTGGATTCTTGGGCTTAAAAGTGCATACTCAAGAATCGACAACAATTTCGAAAAGGAATTTGATAGAAAGTGGCTAATGGGCTAAGTATTAATTTTTGACTAGATAATTGGTATACTAATAATAGTTTAGCAAATCCGCTTAATATTACCAACAACTCCCTTATTGATACCTCTCTAAAGGCATCACATTTCATCACATCCAACAAAGAATGTGATGTTACCAGGCCCCAACCACTAGTGGGCCCAATCCAGCTACAATTAATTCTCACAACACTTATCCCTTTCAATCCAATCCCTGACTCAGTATGTTGGGGATTGTCAGGTAATGGTGATTTCTTTACAAAATCAGCGACTTGGGCAGCACATAAATTAAATTTTACAAATCCATTAGTGGGGGAATATAATTAGGTTTGCAAACTTGATATTACGCCAAAGTTAAAAATTTTTCTATGGCAACTTTATCATGCATTGCTTCCTACTAAAGGAACCCTATTTAAAAGAGGCATGAACATTGATCCTCTTTGTCCTTCTTGTCAATTTAAGATTGAGGATGCGGATCATCTTTTTTTGCATTGTCATATTACACAAGAGTAGTTGAAACTAGCAATCTCCCATGACTAGATAGATTCTAGTCTCCTATCTAGCCAACAACACAGTATTTTACAGAGACTATCAAGTGCTAGAACTGCTACCCTTACTGTTAAAATAGATAGAGTAGCTACCCTACTTAGAAAAATATGGAAAACAAGAAATAACATGGTGTTTCACAATGAAACTCCTAATTCAGGAAGTATAATAATAAGAGCAAAAAAAACTAAAGCCGAATAGCATATTAGATATAAACTCGCACAATGATTTCATCCACCAACCTCAAACTAGTCAGCTGTCAATCGGAAAAAGATCCATTGGGTATTCTGGAGAAGACCATAAGGCGGGTTCATCAAAATCAACTCTGATGGGTCCCAAACCTCACAAGGAGTAGTAGGAGGCCTCATTCTTCGTAATTGGGACGGAAAATTTATTTATGCAGCATTATTCTACTTGGAAGCAGCGTCAGTTTAGTAGCAGAAGCAACAATTATGAGAAACGTCATCAAAGCAGCAATACAAGCAAGTTTTACTAGTATCCATATTTAAGGAGACAATAAAATTCTTATCCAAATAGTTCAAGGTCATATTCAAGTACCATGGAAGATCCAAGTTTTGATATAAGATATTCTTCGTACATTCAACTTTGTAATAATGTTTTTATTACTCATATTTTTAGGCGAGGAAATTATGCAGTCGATTGGCTACCAAAGCATGGTCTGTCATTACATTCCACGGTAGTGTGGAATGAGGTTTCGGTTGTGTCTTATATGAAGATAATCTAGGAAGAACCCTTGAGAGTAGAGCTACCTAGATTGTATTCTTACCTTTCTTACAACAACCCAAAAAAAAAAAAAAAAAAGTTGAGTACGAATTTTGTTCCTTCTATTAGGGCTTTAGGTGCGAACTTAGTTTTTATTAGGTTTATCGGATACCAATGTCACATCAACTCGCATATAACATATTTTGTGTCAAATTGAATATTTTATAGTAAATTATAAGAAAGATATGTCCATAAAATTATAATTAGATAGATACTAATTCTCAAATGAAACTGTTGGCAACGTAAGCATTAGATGATTTTTAATTGGTACGTACTCACTGTAAGAAAACAAATGCCACACAATTTAATGTGGAAAGCTTCTTCTTAACAAGGGGAAAAGCCACTGCCAAATAACTATAAGAAAATTTACTATAATAGAAAAAATACACTACAATTAGTTACATTTACAACACTAGGTTTCTTATCACTTTCATCTAACTAGTGTTTGAGTCACCCTTCCAAGTCACTAATTTATCCTTTGTCTCGACATACTCTCCCTAACATACTTGAGGCTTGGGGCACTTGGGATACAGCTTATCCAGACAAAAAAACCCTGAATCTCACACTATCTCTTAAAACCCTTCTTTGGTTTTAAGAAGATCCTGTTTGATATCTCAGTTTGAGGATCTATAACATATGTTGATTATGATTCGCCTGCTCATGAGCTCCTTCACCAACAATTTAGCAACTTCAAAGATCCTAATTGAAACCAAAGATTGACATTGAAAATAACAAGAGAAAAAGAGAGCTTTCCCTGGTGAGGGGATCACGGTTCATTCAACAAATCCTCGAATTATTTGCAGCGAGTTAGTCCAAATGTCAATAGATCTCTAATCCTCTTCCCTTGCAAAAATCAAACCCCACCCCACAATAATAATTTACACTAGAAAAGCACTGCCAGCCAGATTTGGGATGTCATGTCGGAGTTTGCTTCAAAGGTAGAGACAGAAACTCATTTTTTGGGATTTTTAAGTGTCCCACGTAGAAGTTTTTTAAAAGAGCATCTCATGTTTTTATACCCTTGCCTCCCATGACTTCCTAACAAGCAAGCGGTAGAGGAATCTTTGGGTGCACACACATACACACACTCCCCGCCTAGCATGTCGAGCGTGCGTATAGGCTCTTATTGACTAATCTTTTTGGTTAAAATTAGATACTTAATTTTGGCGAGTAACCGTTGTAATATTACATTTCTTATATTTAGCCCCGTTATTTGGTTCCACTATTATTGTTGATTTCTCTACGAAATCAGCTCTACTGTATTTTACGTTCTACTGTCATTTTCATCTATAAATTGAATTACTTCCTTCAGTTTTAGAAACACAGAAAAATCCATGAACACTCAAACACTCCTCCTAAACTTTATGGGTAATTAATCAATGATCCTTATCATTGTTCATTTCAGTACACTGTTTAAACAACTAGCCGTGTGTCTCCAGAGATTAATTGCTCACAAGTCCCCAGTGCGTAGTTGGGGGAGCAAATTCGGTTTTAGGGAAATGGTCTACCATGGCATGACTTTGCCTCTGCTCTCAAATTATATAAGTTTGTTCATTCGCAATTAGTCGCAACCTCTCTTTTTTAACAACCTAAAATCAAATTTTTGTGTTTGTGACTAATGATTGAATCAACAACATGTTCGCTGCCTTATGTTTGCCAAATATACCAAAGCTTGATGGGACTAATTATAGTATGTGGGCTAACAAAATAGAATTCCTGCTTATTGAATTTGGGGTTGCCTATTCTTGAACTACTAAAAAGGCTCCTAAATGATCTAAAAGGAGTTACAAAAAGCATAATAAAATAAAACTTCTCATGGTTTACTTTTGCATTATATGTCTGATTCAATGTGCCACATTTATAGTAAGATGCAAAGTGCCATGAAAAATTTGGGAGGCTTTTAAGACTAAGTATAATTCTGATGATACTGAGATTAAGAAGTATACTTCTAATAGGCAGTTGTCATTTAAAATGACTGATAATAAACTATTCTTGAACAAGTTCATGAGTATGATAATTTATGAGTAGAAATTTTGGCTAAAGTTATGAACCTTTTTTTTATATCTTTCAAGCTAATTGCTTGCTAGACAAACCACATCCTTCATGGTCTAAGAAGCCAGTAGAGAGATGCATTTCTTCTAGTCAACCAATCTTGCTTTTAATTTACATAAGCACTATGAAGCTTTAGGAAAAGGATCCTAAACTTCAAAAACTAATTGCTCATATTAAAGTGAAGATTCGAATTCAATACAAGGAAAAGAATTTGTGTCACTCTTTATCTAACTGCTAGTCTGGTTGAATCAAGGAATGGTTCTAAGTTGACAGGGCTAAGGCACCAAAATTAAAGGGCAAAATCAGTTCCATCGGAAGAGGCATAATAACTAGTTCAAGGGATAGGGATCCAGCAGAAAGAAGTTTGAAGGAAAGTGATATGCATTCAGCAAGTATGGACATCCAGCGAAAGAGTATTGAGAAGGGTTTAGACATGCGCGTAACAAATCTAAAGAGGACAAAGTTCAAGCCAATCTTACTGAAGATGCCATTATCATTGTGGTCTCAAATGTAATCATGGCAAGCAACACAATTGAGTAGGAGGTTGATTTAGGAGCCACTCGACACAAATGCACTGACAGGAGCCGTTTTCAAGACTATGAAAAAGTTACTGAGGATGAATTTATGTTTATGGGTAACTCTACTTCAATGTTTGTCCTCTGTAAGGGCAAAGTTTCTCTTAAACTAAATTTTGAAAGAATTCTTTCGCTTGAAAACATACTTTGTACATCAAATATTCACAGAAATGTTATTTCTACTCATCTTTAAATAGGGCTGGAGTTAGAGTAACTTTTGATTTTAGAAAAGTTGTATTCACCAAATATGGTGAATTTATAGGAAAGGAATTTTGCAATTAGGGCTTTTGATCCTGATCTCGTTGCTCAGAATAAGACGAATGCTGATGTTGCTTATATTGCTGAGTCTATTTCTCTATGGCATGCTAGATTAAGTCATTTGAACATTGCATCTACTGAAAGACTCAAAAAAACTATGCTTGATTCATATATTCAACAACTAAGTTTTTTTATAAATGTGAAATATATGTACAAGCTGAATACCCTAAGAAGCCCATTAATAAAGATGTAGATTGGACGTCTAATCTATTAGAACTAATTCGTAATGACCTAGGTGACTGCAAAAATACTATGAACATAGGAGGGAAAAAGTATTATATCACTTTTATTAATGACTACTCTAGGTTTACTAAAGTATATTTTTTAAGTAGTAAGGATAAGGTTGTAGACAAATTCTTCATTAGAAAATCAGCTAGACTGAAAAATCAAGAGAGTTAGGTCTAATAAAGGAGGAGAGTATGATACCACCTTTCTTAAGAAATATTGTGAAGAAAAAGGAATTATCCACAAGCTGACTACTCTCTACGCTCCATAACAGAATGGCATAGTTGAAAGGAAGAATAGGGACAATGTTGAATGCTATACTTATTAGTTTAGGGATGCCTAGTAACATTTAAGGGGAAGCTATGTATTCTAACTATGTGTTGAATAAAGTTTCACACAAGAGGCTAAAAAAACTCCCTCTAAGTTGTGGAGGGGTTATGCTTCTAAATTAAACTACATTAGAGTGTGGGGGTGCTTGACTAAGGTTGGACTTCCTAATTTTCAAAGAAGTAAAATTGGTCCTAGCAGTACTGATGCTATTTTTATTGATCATCCTCAAAATAGTGCAGCATATAGATTTATTTTAAAAGATAATTTTGGCTTTGGCGCCATTAGAGAGTTTGGAGATGCTAAATTTTTTTAGCATATTTTTTCTTATGAGAACTTCTGTGCATAAGTGTTTACCTATTGCATCTACATCAAGTCATGATATTGCATAATCTAGTAATTTGGACTAAGAACGTAAAAGGAATAAAAAGGCTAGAACTGAGACTAAGCTTGGACTTGACTCTGTCACTGCTTTCTTGGTAGAGATATGATAAGCAAACTGTGAATGTGTACCTCATAAAGGAGCATCCAAAGACTTATAAGGAAGCTATACAGTCTATAAACTTTAATTTCCAGAAAGAGGCTATTAATAGTGAACTAGAGTCTCTTATGGCCAACGAAACTTAGATTTTGATTGACCTTCCTAGGGGTTGCAAAACACTTAGGGGTAAATGTGTTAAGATAAAACTGAGAACTGATGGAACCATAGATAAGTTCAAAGATGGACTTGTAGTTCAAGGGTTTAACCAAAAAAGGGGTTTAATCAGAAAAGTGGCATGAAATAGCCAGAGGCATTTGTGTTTCTTGGACAAGAGCATAAGATATGCAAACTTGTTGAATCTTTTTATGGACTATAGTAAGCTCCAAAGTGATGGCATGAAAATTTTGACTCTATCCTTACTTCTAATGACCTTAATGTTAATTATTCTAACGTGTGTGTGTATTCAAAAATTAATAAGTAGGGTTGTGTAATCATTTGTCGATATGTAGATAATATGCTTGTCTTTGGTACAAACTTGAATGTTGTTAATGCTACTAAGTCTTTTCTTAGTACATGCTTTGACATGAAAGACTTGGGAAAGGTATATGTTATTCTTGGCATTAAAATAACTTCAACCAAAGGGGGCATACGTATTAACCAATCTTATTATATTGAAAAAATACCCAAAAGGTTTGGTCGATTGACTGTACTCCGGTGAGAAACCCTTGTGATCCTTGTATTTACTTGAAAGGGAATAAAGGTGATAGCGTTCACAAAGTGAAAATGCCAAGATAGTTGGTAGTGTAATATTTCTAACTATGCACGTCTTTATATAGTCTATGTTGTGAGTAGACTAAGTAGGTATACACACAACCCAATAATGATAATTGGAATTCCCTAATTAGACTATTAAAATATTTAAAAGGGACCATTAATTGGGGATTGCATTTAAAATCACTCCTGTTGCATTAAGAGGTTATTGTGAAGCTAATTGGGTGTCTAGTCATGATGAGATTAATTCAACAAGTGGCTATGTGTTTACTCTAGCTAGTGTTGCATATCTTAAAAATCATCCAAGCACACTTGCATTGCTAAATCAACAGTGAAATCTGAGTTCCTCGGTTTAGAATTGGAAGTTCATGAGGTAGAGTGGCTAAGAGACCTCATGACAAATATTCTATTGTGGGGGAAGCCGACTCTGTCAATTTTCATGCACTGTGACTCACGAGCTGTCATAGGAGTGACCAACAACCAAGCCTACAACGGAAGGAGAAGACATATTATTTAGCACACAAATCATGAGAAACTTGATTGGGGAAAATAGGATGTCACTTGAGTATGTAAAATCAGAGAGGAATCCTGTAGATCACCAAAGGCCTTGTAGAAGCATAGTGCTGGGATCAGCACAAGAAATAGGACTTAAGCCCATTGAGTAAGTCCATCATGATAGATACCCATCTTGGACAAGAGTCTTAGTTTAATGGCTTAAACGAAATCACGAAACAACTCAACATTTTATACTACAACCCATCCCTATGAATGACACAAGTAATATTTTCATTTACTATCAAATGTGTTAAGGATGAACCTTTGGTTTATATTGAGTCTATATCCTTAATGGCAGTGAATGATAAATATGCACTTGATAGAACTCACCTATTTGAATGTGGGGGTTGTGGCCACCTCCTATGAGAGTCTTTAGGCTAAAGACTCTCTAGAGCATTCACGAGAATCCAAGTATTGACGTAGGGGCTTTAATGTGTCAACTTTATGCGAGGATCTATGACTCTAAGGGGAAATGATTGTACATAGTTTATTCTTTACAAACACCATTCACATGCATGATTTTTCCACCCTAATGGATGTGAGGCGGACTTGTGAACACTAGGTACTAATTCAAGTCCAAATGACATTAGTTTCTGTACATTTTTCCTTCTATTACCCAAACCTTCCTATTTATTTGTCTTTATTTCCTTTGAATCATGTAAGGAAATGTTGGAGTTTACTCCAAGGTTAGAGAGAGAAGCCCATTTTTATTGGGTTGCTTTTAAGTGCCCCATGTGTAACTTTTTCAAAAGCATCTCTTGTTTTCATAGCCTTGCCTCCCATGACTTCATAGAAAGCAAGTGGATGGAAGAATCTCTAGACCAGACGTGTTGGGTCAGGCTATGGGTTGGGCATGGGTATGGGCTTTTATTGACTAATAGTTTTGGTCAAAATCGATTACTTAATTTTGGCGAGTAATCGTTGCAATATTATGTTCCTTATATTCAGCCCCGTTATTTGCTTCCATTATTATTGCTAATGTCTCTCCATTAAATAAACTCTTCTATCTTTTAAGTTTCTATAGTAATTCTCATCTATAGATTGAATCACTTCCTTCAACTTTAGAAACACAAAAAAATCCTTTAGCACTAAGCACTCATCCTAGACTTTCTGGGCAATAGATAAACGATCCTCATCATTGTTCGTTCCAATACACCATTCGAACAACCACCATATAGCCTTGGAGATCGATTGCTCATGAGTCCTTAGTATGAAATTTGGGGAGCAAATTTTGTTTTTTAAGGCGCCTTCCGCTGTTAAATCAAATAAGTTTGTTATTTCACTATTAGTCTAACCTCCTTTTCTAACACGTCAAACTGTAAACCTTCTCTAATCTATAATTGCTACTATTCCTACTCCACCGTTTAGGCCCTTTCTCTTTGAAGATCTATCCAATATTAGGCTTACCTTATGATGTTATAGGAAGAAGCTCTAGGAGAACATGTACTAACTAGGTCTATCTCAATGATTGTACGATTTACCTTGCTATCTTTGATTACGCTTTTCCCAGTTGCCTCTTCCTTGTGGTCATAAGTCTCAATCTTGATAAAATAATCTAAAGATCTCATCTGGATTGGCTATCTTTCTCTGAAAGGAACATTGATTACCTAAACATCATATGCTCTATAATGTGCAGAAAAATTGCTCTAGAAGAGATCTTATCAACTTGTCCAACTTGGTTAGATAGATACACAAATCTTGTAACTAGGCTTCTAGTTTAACAGTCTACTCATTCTATACTAGGAATCCCAGGGGGCATAGAAAGCCAGGAAGACTGAGTTTAATTTACAATCGCTAAAAATATGTACTTTACACTCTTTATCCTAAAAGCATAATGGATATCGTCATGCACTAAGTTATGCGCTCTTCCATTTCTCTCTAAAGGAAAGCCATTATTAAAGATTTTCAAAAAGAGTAATTTTCACTTACTTGGTATGTGTAAGGCTAGGGCCCAAATGATCTTCCAAATCCTGTTGAAGTTTTTTGCCACACCTATGATGCCCTCTTGACCAGCCAATGTATCATAGCTGGATTTCACGGTAAAATTGCTTGAGGAGCGTCCTACCAAATGAGGATATTAGGCCTTGTTAATGGTCTAGTAGACATAAGATTCTAGTTGTCGTCTCATGCTAGAATAGGCATCTAACTAAGGAACAGTTCTAGCCCTGACCATCTATGCTAAATTATTCCTTAACTTTATAGTGACCCTGGTCTTGTTGATGCTATTGATTCTTGAATACCAGTTCCTACCCTGCAACTCACCTATCTAGGGGTGGGTGATTTCGAGTGTCTTGCCTAAATCTTGTAACTGGAATTTGACCTGGTCAAACTGATTCCCAAAGTTTTAGAGCCAGACCGACAATTGGCTAAACCGATTCCTAAAAGTAAAGAACCAAAACTACACCTGCCAATTCTAGTTTAGGTTGTAGGTACCCACGAATTTTCAAAGTAAACCACAAAATTCCGTTTTTTAAACATTCCTTGAATTAGGCCAAAATATTTGCAAGTCACCACTACTATTAACTCAGAAATGGAAACCTAAATCAAAATCTCATGCTTTCAATTGCAGGAACATCTTCATTTTCATCTAAATTCCAAATACTCAAGCCACAAAGAAAATGATTTTAAATGGAAGAGACTGATTGACACTAATCAATTAACGATAAATTTGAGAAGGGAGCCTAACAACAAGTGGCGATTGAAACTCTAGATGATTGCACATAGAGTCAAAACCAAAAAGGAACAAGGAGTGGCCGAAAATTTTTTATGTGTTTTGACTTTTGAGCTAAGATTAGCAATGAAGTGCATGCAATAAAGAACTGAGAGACCAAAATAAGAGGAGGAAGATACAGATGAGACTGGGGCACCACATGGGAGATTTTGGTGCAGACAATGTGCCTGTGGATTTAGGATTTTTCACTTAGATAGTACGGCTGATTGGATGAACTAGACCTCACATTAAAATTCAGGAAAAAAATGTAAAAAAACAATGTAATTGCAGCTAGACATGGTTAATCAATGCATTGGGCCTTGAACTGGAAGTTAATAACATAAATTGTATAACTGACTATGGTTAGATGGCTCCTGATTTGATTTCGCATATTTTTTGGGACTGAAATCGGAGCCGGTGACATTGGGTCCTAATTTTGGTTCCAAACCCGGATCAACTAGACCAATTTTGAGTTAGTTCACAGGTACCCCAAATTTGTGTTCACCCTATGCCTATCCAATCCAAAATTTACATTTTTCCTATTGCTAATATTGCATCTAACCTATTGAAATCCTTTTGTTGCCTGAATTTGACCTTTCTATGATTGTTTATTTTGTTTTTGAGGAGAGAGGTAGAACCAGCAACTACTAAAGATCCCACTAAGTATTTTCCCGTATATACCTTGGATATAAGAAGTATGCATTTTTATGATTGCATCAGCTTCGTCTCATGACCAAATAATTATTAAAACAAGATATCATTTGGATACTAAACCCCCTCAAGGCATGCGTATATTATTCCGAATGCAATGATTAGATTTCTCCCTAGAGCTAGCCTAAAAAATCTTAGAATGATTGTATTCGTAATATCAATTGTGCATTATGGAAGCTTGAAAATAGACATGACATGAGTACCCAAAACCACCAGAACTACATTAATTAAAACGAGTTTACCTGCATGGATAACGTTTTGGTCTTACAATCTTAGAGCATATGTTGCATAAAGTCCACAAGAAAACTAAAATGCACATCTTGGATCTTGGAAGGATATTTAATGGAAACCCCAAATAGCTACCAAAGGTAACTTCATAGCAAAATTAAAGGATTAGTTTTGGCATTGCACTCTGTCCGTCTAAGGAGGTAGGGACACACCTGTAATAAAGATTTAGAGGCATTAATAACTTACCCTAACAAGGGAAAAAACAACACATAATAGATCGCAGATCCTAACAATGGGTCTTCTTTAGAATTATGAATAAAATAACATCATTTACAAAGAATAAATGGTTAATCTTGGGGCCTCTCCGGCTAACTTAACACCTGGGACTAAGGCCCAGTGTCCCTCACTAGCTAGCCAGAGAGAATCTCCATACATAATATAAGGGGACAGGGTAAGAGAGGATCACCCTATCTCACCCAGGCCCACTTTAAAAGGTTGTAAGTGTCACCAATTAGTTAGAATTGCACAAGAGATGGTAGAAATGCATTCCATAATCAATTGAACCCGTAAGGTAGGAAACCCGAATAATTTTAACATATATAAAACATTAGAAAATTAAAAGAAAAATTGCATTTGTTTTCAGTTTGATCTTTATGATAATTAGTTGATCACAAGAACAAAAAAACTCAAAAAGCTGACAAAACAATTTATTATATTCCAAACCCACCAAAACACCCTGTAGCTCTCTCAGTATCTCACTGGCCATACTTTATCTTCACTTACATGCTACAAACATGAGAAATTTTCAGAAGATCACTCATCCTACGAGGCTAGGACTAATCCATAGCAAGCCTGCTTCATTGTTGAAGTGCCAAAGTTATATCCATAAAAAGGACGGTGTAGGCATGTAAAGCCATACCAAATTCGTTCTTGAGCTCCATTTACACTGGATCTTGGTTGTTACAAGCAACCCACTTTGGCAACTACAATGTACTCATCGTGTTTCAAAACTAGACTTATCAGTTTAAGCAAGTAGATTAAATATGGGGATGGGTATATTCAGGTCGGATATAATACGGGTTGGGTGTATTTCAGATCCGAGTAAAATAAAGGCTCGCATATTCTAGTTTTACAAGTTTCGAATCAACTAAACGGATCTAGAGCACCGTTACTATGGGGTATTTTCTTTTGTAAAATTAAAAACTCCGCATATTTATCACTTAAAATTGTACATATTTGATGAAAAAACATTATAATTGTAATTTCCTAGAAGAATCTTAGAAAAATTCTAACTTTTCATTATGAAATATGAACGTCATGTATGGGTGGGCAAAGAGTTGAGCCTCCTTTGGGCTTGGTGGGCCGGGTCATGTATCAAAATAGAATTAATAATGGGTTAGGTCATTTATGGGTCAGCCTGTCTAAAGCATGTTAACAGGCTGGAATGGTTCTACTTGCTAATAACCCTTTTAATAATTCAATATTTTCGTTAACTAAGTTATCATAATCTAATCAGATACACTTTATTAGTAGGTTGATTATAACACAAATATAGGTTGGGCAATTGCCTAAACTAACATCATAGTTTGAGGCCAACTAAAATGGAAACCAAATGAAAGGATACGGAAAAACACAAGATATTATAATTATCTTGTAATTAGAACATCAAAATTCTAGAATATTGTAGAGTAATACTACTTAAAATATAATGAGACATGTTGACCAAGGGTGATCAAAATTGGTTAACCAAAAATCTGTTAACCTCAAATTCGGTTTGCAAAAATTATAAACCAAAAACCAAATCGAAACCTTCGGTTAACTGGTTTTCGATTAACCAAATTTTTAGTTCAGCAAAAATATGAATCGTAACCAAACCAAAAAACTCGGTTAATCAGATTTTCGGTTCGATTACCGGGTAACCATTAATTTAAATTGTTAATTGTCAATTTTCACTCATTTTTTAATCTAATTAAACTATTAATGACATCACATATTACTTTACACATTCCTCTATGTTTAGTCTTATCTTTCAATAGTTATAAAATCTACATTTGGCTAATATAAAATTAAGTAGTTTTAAAAATATTGAAATTTTGGTTTCAGTTAACAGTCGGTTAACCATGCGGTTAGCCGAAATGAAGAAGTTGTACTTAATTATATCATTTTTTGTAATTGAGTACTAAAGTTCTGAGTCAAATTGGAGAAGTGGTGCTCAATTATATCATTTTGTATAATTGAGCACTAAAGTTAGGACATAGGAAGTGAAATATACCAATATTAAGAGTATGACTAGACTAACTCCAATGGTGTTTTTACTAACTATGGCCGGCTAAGTTGCTCTTCTAGGATTGGGATGGATCCTCGATTAATAACATTGATTACTAATTTCTTTTGGAGCCATTTTCGTCTCTTACATTGCACAATTTTGTGTTTATAATTAATCCCAATGTATTTGTGAATCTTAATACTATTTCTTACTCATGTTGATTACAATAGTTTAATTTGCTATCTCAAATGTATATTAGACCTTATATGCTAATATGATATTATACAATTGGATTTAAAATTACAATTGTTAAAATTGAATAATTAAGGCTAGAAATTAGATGAGTTATGCCTAAAAAGAATGATTCACGCTAACCACTTGATAAATAATATCATTTAATAATCGTAATTCGTCTTTTTAATGTAATGCATAATATTTATAGCTTAGGTTGTACAAGAGACTAATTGAACCCTAATTGAGTTCGTAATTCAATATTTGTGTCATTAGTGAAATCCAAAATCCTAGATATTTCTCTTATTTGATTTCTCTATATTTTCTTGACTCATTTGTTTTTTATGTTTCTTTAGTTCATATTAATACTTGAACTCCTCACTTGAATTATTCTTTACAATTAGAAAAATAAAATTTAAAATTGTTATTGTTGCTCATCGGATCAATGCCCTCTACTCGTTAGTCTACAATTTATCTTGTGTACTTGTAAGTAAAAAGGATTTTAAAACTAAACATAAAATTCATACCAAGTTTTTGGCGCAGTTACCTCGAAACCAATAGTAATTTTTTAATTTCCTATTCCTTTTATTCCTTTCGTTTACTTGTTTATTTTTTCCCCCTACTCCCTGCTAATCTAACCATTCCATTTTTGTTTTCCTCATTCTCTTCTAATCTAACTATTTTCCACGTTCTCTTTTATTCCAATCCAGTCTAATCCAACTATCTTATTTTTGTAATTTTATTTTATTTTATTTAATCTAACAATCCCTCCCTTTATTTCTTTTCTTTTGTTCAATTATTTTTTTATATCTTTCTTTTATTTTCATTTATTCATTATTTTTTTTCTTTCTATTTTGTTTGGTAGTTCTTGTGGTGGTGATTTCATACTATTCTCTTGATGGTTTATGGGTATATGCATGGTAGATGTTCTATATTGTTAGATCTTGACCAGTGTAATCCTAAAATTTAACATTCTCTTAATAGGATAAGAGCTAAGAAATATGAGTCTAAGGAAAAGATGGCCGAAAAACAAACCCCACCTAAGCAACTTGGGAAGCATTTCACTTCCGCCACTTATGACTCATCTACGACCACCCTATGCCCATTGCAAGAGGGTCATTTGAGATTAATCATTCTCTCATCGAAATGGTTGCGTCCTTTTATGGGTTAGAGTATAAAAATTCTTTCAAGTATGTTGATGTATTTTTAGAGATATGTTCTACTGTCTTCTTAAATAATATCTATGGCGACGCTCTTCATTTGCATCTTTTCCCTTTCTCTTTGAAAGCTAAAGCCAAAGTTTGGCTGGATACTAAGACAAATAGCACCACTTTTGTCCAAAACAAATTCTTAAAAAGGTTTTTCTCTATTAGCAAACTAACTGCCTTAAAATACGCTATAACCACTTTCTCACAAATAAAAATAAACAATTACATGAAAGTTAGGAAAGATTTAAAGAGTTGTTGCAAATTTGCCCTCACCATGTGGTCCTTATGTGGCAAATCATCCAGAGTTTTTATTCTGGCTTAGATGAGCATAATAGACAGATAGTTGATGCATCTTATGGCAGTAGTTTCTTGTATAAAACTCCCAAAGAAGCTTGGAAATCGCTTGAACATCTACGTGAAAATTTACACTTACATGCTACTTCCTCACATATTGATTTGTCTAGGCAATTGGGAAGTAAAGGGGAGATTTATGAGGTTTCATATTCAATTAACGTTTCGAGTAAAGTTGATGCTTTAACTAAGAAATTTAATCAATTGTTGTGCAGGAATAACGTGTCTAATGTCCCTTTTATACAAGATATGTGTTCGATTTGTGCTAGTCCTATGCATACTTTTGTTGATTATTCTTGTGTTGGTAACTCTAACTGTATGACTAAACAAGTAAATACTGCTCAAGGATTTCCTCCATCTAATAATCCTTATTTTAATACTTATAGTCACTGGAATAATCATCCTAATTTTCATGGAGGTCTCAAAATATTGAGAATACTCAAGTCTAACTCCTCCTGGTTTCTAAAACCAGATATATGTTCCCTTTCCTTCTCATCAAGCTCCATCTGGGAGCTCTGATATAAACAAGGTAATTTCTACTTTTGGTACCTTGACTTTTGTTGTGCAAAATATTGATTCTAAGGTCCAAGAAATTGAGTCTAAAATGCATATAGTTGACTCTCACTCACAATCTATAGCTAAATTAGAAATCCAACATGGGCAAATAGTCATTGCTTTAGGTAAAAGAGAAGAAGAAAAACTTCCAAGTCATCCAATACATAACACTAAAGGACAACAATCTAAATAACTGAAAGCTATAATGATTCTTGAAAGTGGTAAAGAAGTTGATAACAAGGTCAGTGAAAAGGAACATGATAAGGAGGAAAGACTTAAGACCATTGAGAGTGACCTTGAGACTGAAAAGAAAAATGACATCCCCTTCCCCTTTTGTGTTTGACCCTATTGTCACATATAAGTCAAGGGTTCCTTACCTTCAAACTTTTAATACACCATTCCCTTATGAGAAAGATAAGCAAAGATATGACGTTCTACAGACGTTTAGGCAAGTTAAGGTCAATCTTTCCCTTTTGGAAGTGACTAGATAGATCTTGACTTATGCTAAGTTCCTTAAAGACATGTGCACTTTTAAAATTAAATCTAAAGATGATAAGTTTAAAAAGGTTCTTCCAAGTGAATAAGTGAGCTCAATTCAAAAATTTGGCACTTTACCTAAGTTCAAAAATCCCGGTGTTCCAACTATTTCATGCTATATTGGTAATAATAAAATTGAAAGGGCACCGTTGGATTTAGGTTATAATGTTAATTTGACATCCTATTCTGTTTAGTTAGAGTTGGGATTAAGTGAATTGAATCCTTACAATTGTACCCTTCAGTTTGCTAATAAGTCAGTTAGGATTCCTAAGGGGCAGGTAGATGATGTCTTGGTTCAGATTGATAAAAAATTCTCTCATGTTGACTTTATTATGTTATACATGGACCATAGTCAAGCTTCTAAGCAGTTTCCTTTTATTTTAGGGCGTCCCTTCCTAGCCATAGCTAATTCCACCATTAACTATAGGATGGGAGGGATAGATATGTCTCAGTCAGGAATATGAGGGTTATGCTTAACATTTTCAAAGCTTCTTTTCAACCTTATTTGAAGATGAATCTTAATGCTTCTTTGATAATGTCATTGATGAAATGATTAAAGAATATTTACCTGCTATTCTGAGTAATGATGCCTTGGGAACCTATCTTTTCCATGGGGACTTCAGCTTATTTGTCTTAGGAATTACAATAGATTAGATGGATTCTACTGTTAACTCCACTTCTCATCTTGAATCTTCATCTTGGGTGCCCACTCGTGAACCCTTTCCACCTTCAGCAAGTTCTCCTATATCACCTTTTATTGTATCGCCTCCTAAACTTGAGTTGAACCTCTTCCTGATTCACACAAGTATGTGTTTTTAGGCCCTAAGGAGACCCGGCTTATATGTTGTTATATCTTTGCTTTTGTCTTGTGATCAAGAGAAAGAGTTAATTCACGTCTTGTCTGATCATAAGGGTACTATTGGGTGGTCGGTTGCTGCTTTAAAAGGGATTACTCCTACTATTTGCGTGCATAGAATTCACTTAGATGACGATACTAAACCTGTTATATAAATGCAGTGTAGGCTGAACCACATATGAAAGAAGTTATTCAGAAGAGGTTGCAAAAGTTTTAGATACATGCATTATCTATCCTATTTCTAATAGCAAATGGGTCAGTCTAGTTTAAGCAGTCATAAGAAATTTGGTATAACAATGGTAAGGAATAATGAAGGTGAGCTAATTCCTACTAGATTGACCATAGGGTGGATGGTGTGCATCGATTACAGAAAACTAAATTCTGTCAATACAAAGGACCATTTTTCCCTCCTCTTAATTAATCAAATTTTAGAAAACTTAGTTGGACAAAGTTTTGATTGCTTTCTAGATGGGTATTCTAGTTATAATTAAATACCTCTTTATCTTGATGGCTAGGAGAAAACCATTTTTACATGCCCATCGGGTACATTGGCATATCGAAGGATGCCTTTTGAGTAATGCACCTTCCACATTCCCAAGGTGCATGATGACCACATTTTTGGATTATATTTGTTCAACCAAAAATTATGATATTTTATGCCCTTTTATTATCTAATTTTTGCTCGAAATAAATTATTAATTTATGATTTTAATATTAGTTTTATTTATTTTGTAAGAATTTGACACATTTAAAGAATAAGTAAATTGTTTGAGGAAAAAGAGAGAAAATTGAATCAAAATTGGATTGGGTCATAACAAGCAATTGATTGAGAAAAGATGAAGAAGAATTGGCTCAGTCAGCGACCTAGTGCTCACCGAGGCCTAGATTCCAGCCCATTTCTTTCTTTTCCCCTTTCCACTCCTTCTTCTCCCTTTCCCCTTTCCTCTTTTGTTCCCTCACTGGGCCATGCCCAATCGGGTTACCTGCTAAACCCAGAAATGCCAACCTGCCTTCTCTTCTTTTCTTCCCCTTCCTTCCCCTCACGCGTGGGCCAGGCCCACTTCGGTCCTCAGTAGCCCGGTTCTCCCTCTTTCTCTTTTCCTTTCCTTTCTTTCCCTTTCGCGGACCGGGCCCAGGTTCTCTCCCTTATTCCCAGACCAAGCCCAGTGCCCAAATGACCCAGCCTGCCCATCTTCATTTCCTCACGCGTGCCTCGCATGTGAGCGCCATCAGCAGATTCCCCCCCGATCTCTCTTTCTTCCTCCTCAATCCTAAGGCTGTTTGCTGACCCAGAAAAACCCAAAAAGAACAGAGCAGCCCCCCTGAACGCTTCCTAATCTTCCTCCACCATAACTGCAGGGCCTTTTCTCTTTCATCTTCCTCCATCATTGCATCATTATTTCACACTTTACCCATCCCCCATCTCTTCTTCTTCCTCTCGTTAGTTCCAGCCCAAAAATCCTAGAATCAAAGTCAGAACAGAGCCTCTTCATCTTCTTCTTCCATGTCATGGCCGTTTCTCTCTCTCTTTCTCTCTCTCTCTCTCTCTCTCTCTCTCTCTCTCTCTCTCTCTCTCTCTCTTCCTTCAAGGTCTATAATTAACATAATCATTACTTGGGCGGTTTCAAAAGGAATTATTGGAAAGATTAATGAAGGCAAGCGAAGAGGGAGAGGGGTCGACCTTTTTTAGCGTTCTTTGGGGTCTTTAATGGTGAACAGAGCAACGAGAAAGGCAGCAGATTAGGGGTAGCTTCAGTTTTTCAATCTTTCTTCCTTTTGCTTTCTTTTATTTCAAATCTAGAATTTCCATTTTCTCAACTAGTGTAACTTGGTTTGGGTTGTTAAAGTTCATTAGAAAGTCTAGTTCAACTTTTGAATTACTCAAATTGAAGTCCAATTACTCAGTTTATTTTCCCTCGATTCGATACTGCTGGCTTTATTGCTTGGATTCAATTGGCAGTGTGTTCTGTTTCTGGCTTTCAGTTTGCTTTATTCAGGTGTTATTTAGACTTTGTTTTACTAGAGCCTCCTGTTACTCAGCTAGGTTTTGAGATAAGAGTCATGGGTGATTACATAATTTTGCATTATCTTGTTAAAAGGTTAGATTGAACACGAGTTAAGTTAGTCTATAAATCGTTTCGAGTTTCGCCTACATTTCTAGTTAGCTTGAAAGAATTTAGTGGGGTGCATTAGTTAATAATCGTAATTTCATACCCGTCCCTAAGGACGATACCCGTAATTGTTACGGCGATAAACCGTACGCTTTCGGAAAATCACAACAACTTTTTGGCGCCGTTGCCGAGGATGGCATTGTGAAATTAGGTCGTTTGCGTCGATTTCGTTTTTGTTTCGTATATTTCAATTTTGTGTTCATTAGTTTTGTTTTAGTTGTTTTAGTTTAGTTGAGCTTTCCTTTGTTTTTGATTTTCGATTGAAGTTTATGTTTTGCTTTTTATTCAGTCCATTTAATTTAATTTTTGTTATTATTTTATGCTGAAAATAAGAGAACTAACAATTTTGATACTTGTGCAGGAAGTACAAACAGAAGGAAAAATTGAAAAAAAAAGAAAATAGAATGTCCTTAGTTTGTGTTTGTGCTTATTTTTTATTTTCGATGTTAGATTACTATTTGATGCTTGAGTCTTTATATCATAGTTTTATTTTTGTTAGTTTATTTTGTTCTATTCACTTAATTATTTGAGTCTTTGTTTTTGTTTTAGTCATTGGTTTGTAAATAGTGTCCTTTATGCATTTTGTTTTCCTAAAAAAAGAAAAAAAATTAAAAACTTGAAAATCCAAAAAAATTGAAAAATTCTTAAAATTGAAAAAAAAAACACTAGATTTAAGCATGCCAGTTTTTAATTTCCCACAATATGAGTATGAACCTTTTTGGAGTTATCTTTCGAGACTTAATAATTATCGTGCTCAATTGAATCAGAATTTTCAAAAATGGAAGATTTGTGAGGTCATTGCTATGGGTCTAAATTCTAAATCTTGGGGTTATATTGAGACTATTTATCCTGGAAGTGTACTAGGATTGTTTTCTAAAACTCAAGATGAAGTTTGGAATTTCTTTGAAAAATTAGCTTGGGATACTTACGAGTTTGAACAAGCTAAAAACAATTTTGGATACCAAACTTCTAATGAGTCTATTTTTCCTGTTAATTCTTCCCCCTAGGATCATTTTATAAACTTATATGACACATCTTATTCTTATATGTCTCCTGTGTTGTGCGAATATTGTGACTCTTATGATCGTGATACTTGTAACTATCCATACTGTGCTTATGTTGATGTTACCTGTGCAAGTGTGGAAAAGAAGATAAATGAATTGACTGATGAAATGATAGAGAACATGAAAGTGAGAATTGCTGAATATTCTCAATGTTTTAACCAAAGTAGGGAGAATTGTAATAAGCCTCACTCTAGTTTAGGATCTCCTAAACCTGAAATTAGTCTTTATGATGATTTTGAACCCTCTTATTCTGCTAGGCCTAACTTGAATGAAGAGATGCCTTTGCCTAGACTAGATCAAGAGACTGACTTCCCTTTGTCTCTATCCTCTGCCCTTGCACCTGAATTTAGCTCTCCTACAGACATCAGTGAGTATGTCCTAGTTTCTGCCGACCCACCCACCACTTTAAATGATTCTTTTGAGTTTGAAGAGGGTGATGACTGTGGGACCCCTAGTGAGTTAGATTTGAGCGTCACAATTGACTTTGAGCATCATGAGATAGAAGAGTCAGAAAAACCTATTTTACAGAGGCAATGTGAGTAGACACTTGAACCTACTAGATTGGAATTTAGTGATGATATTCTTTCTATAGAATATGAATATTTTTCATGTGGGTCTGATGTTAATGTGAGTTTGGATGTGGATTTGTGCGTTGAATACGAATCTTTTTCTTTTGACCCCATCCACCCTGACTTTCTTTTTGAATCTCACAAGTCTAAATTTGTTGAGTCTGAGGCCATTGT
The DNA here is from genome assembly GCA_029747015.1 of Carnegiea gigantea. Classification (NCBI taxonomy): domain Eukaryota; kingdom Viridiplantae; phylum Streptophyta; class Magnoliopsida; order Caryophyllales; family Cactaceae; genus Carnegiea; species Carnegiea gigantea. The sequence continues at coordinate 318,962 of JAKOGI010000047.1, read as the reverse complement.
CACTGAACATTTTGATTTAAACCAGACTACTATGCACATTGAACTTAAAGAACTTGTGGATTTAGGACTCACTAATTTACCTAGACCATTCATTCATAATGATATACTTTCTAGGCCAGTGACCCACTTGCTAGCTACTTTTAAGTACGTCTATCCATCTTCTGATTGGGCCCAATAGTTTGACAAATTGAAGAGGGCCCTCACTTGTGCTGCATTGTTGTGGTGGATGTACTCTATTTGGTACCAACTCTCCCATGTTCATTGTCTTAATTTTATCGAGAGTTGATCTTCTGTGTTAGACAAGCTGCTTCGTGGTTTGTTGGGATTTGATTTAAGTAGCGATGTTCTACTTGATTTAGAGTGGCTGATGCTCCATATGCCTCTATTTGAGCACATTTCACGAGGCTATAGCTTAGGTATACTTCTGCACCTGACCTGGTATAAATGTTCCTCTTTATCTCTTCTCTTTATTTTGTTTTCGTTTGTATATATTTGTTGCTTTATTTTATTTTTATTGTTTTATTTTTGAGTTTTCGAGTCATGTCATTTTTCTTTCTTTTTGAGTCTTAGTCTTCTTTTTGTATATTCATTTTTCTTTTTAGTTTTTTTTCTCTTTTGTCTGTTTCTTTTCACTCCCAATGAGAACATTGTGAGATTTAGGTGTGGGGGTGGGAAAACTTTGAAAAATTTTGAAAAAAAAAATTGATTGAAGAAAACAAAAATTGAAAAAAAATATGAAAAGTTTTGAAAATTCAGAAAAAAGATTTTTATTTTGTTTTTAGGAAAGTTTTATATTATTCTGATCAGCTTAAATTCCCTGTGCTTTGATTTTTAGCTTGCATATGAACTAATGTGCATGTTAGGTCGTGTCATTCTAAGCTCTAGTTCTAACCCCAATTGTTCATCATCGCTGTGTAATCCAATCCCTATTTATATCATCTTCATTGTCTTAAGGTCTTAGTTTTCCATGATTGGCTCTCCCACTGGTTTTTGACATAATTACCTTGGTTTTTTATTGAAAAAAAAAGAAATGAAAAAAAATGAGAAAAAAAATGAAATGAAAAGAAAAAGGAAGAAAAAGAATGAAATTTAGAATGACAAGTATTCCTTTGAGGCATGCGATACTAAGCGTTACCCTTTGAGGCACGTGCTACTGGGTGTTTCCTTTGATGTAATACTGTTACTGGCAAAACTTGATTCCTATGTTATTAAATTAATAATGTAGTTTGTATCAGTCAAGTGGGATTGAGTTTGATTCTTGTAAGCCTAAGCCCTAGGATGATGATACACATGCACACAAGCACTGGGATGGATTCCAAATCTTAATGTCCAGTGAGGTGAAATGTTATTACTTTGATGACATTTATGGGGTGGAGAGCCTTGATGAGTGCATTTTGTTTATATGTAGGCCAATATCTTTGTTACATGGATGATTTAATTGATTAGAATGTGTATATATCTTTTCCCAGTTTTGTACATATTATTTTTTGAAAAACCAAACCCAAAAAGATTTTCGAGTTTCTATTTTTGTTTTATTTTATAGATTTTGTGGGTATATTTTCTACAAACCCTCACCAGACCTTCGTCATCCACTAGGGGTAACCTAGGGGTTTAAAGGGCTTGTTACACATGCTAATGCAACCATGATTCCTACGAAAATGAGTTAGGATTTTCTTTTCTTTTCTAATGTAGTTTTGTTTTGTTTTCCTCGAGGATGAGCAAAACTTAGGTGTGGGGGTATTTTTTCAACCAAAAATTATGATATTTTATGCCCTTTTATTATCTAATTTTTGCTCGAAATAAATTATTAATTTATGATTTTTATATTAGTTGTATTTATTTTATAGGAATTTGGCACGTTTGAAGAATAAGTAAATTGCTTGAAGAAAAAGAGAGAAAATTGAATCAAAATTGGATTGGATCATAACAAGCAATTAATTGAGAAAAGATGAAGAAGAATCGGCCCAGTCAGCGGCCTAGCGCTCACCAAGGCCCAGATCCCAGCCCATTTCTTTCTTTTCCCCTTTCCACTCCTTCTTCTCCCTTTCCCCTTTCCTCTTTTGTTCCCTCACTGGGCGAGGCCCAACCGGGTTACTTACTGAACCCAGAAACGCTAGCCTGCCTTCTCTTCTTTTCTTCACCTTCGTTCCTCTCACGTATGGGCCAGGCCCACTTCAGTCCTCAGCAGCCCGGTTCTCCCTCTTTCTGTTTTCTTTTCCTTTCTTTCCCTTTCGCAAACCGGGCCCAAATTCTCTCTCTTCTTCCCAGATCAAGCCCAGTGCCCAGATGACCTAGCCTGCCCATCTTTATTTCCTTACATGTGCCTCGCACGTGAGCGCCAGCAGCAGATTCCCCCCTGATCTCTCTTTCTTCCTCCTTAATCCTAAGGCTGTTTGTTGACCCAGAAAAACCCAAAAAGAACAGAGCAGCCCCCCCTCAATGCTTCCTCGTCTTCCACCACCATAACCGCAGGGCCTTTTCTCTTTCATCTTCCTCCATCATTGTATCATTATTTCATACGTTACCCATCCCCATCTCTTCTTCTTCCTCTCGTTAGTTCCAGCCTAAAAATCCGAGAATCAGAGCCAGAACAAGGCCTCTTCATCTTCTTCTTCCATGTCATGGCCGTCTCTCTCTCTCTCTCTCTCTCTCTCTCTCTCTCTCTCTTCCTTCAAGGTCTATAATTAACATAATCATTATTTGGGCGGTTTCAAAAGGAATTATTGGGAAGGTTAATGAAGGCAAGCGAAGAGGGAGAGGGTCGACATTTTTTTGGAGTTCTTCGGGGTCTTTAATGGTGAACAGAGCAATGAGAAAGGCAGCAGATTAAGGGTAGCTTCAGTTTTTTAGTCGTTCTTCCTTTTGCTTTCCTTTATTTCAGATCTAGGATTTCCATTTTCTCAACTAGTGTAACTTGGTTTGCGTTGTTAAAGTTCAGTAAAAACTCTAGTTCTACTTTTGAATTACTCAAATTGAAGTCCAATTACTCAGTTTATTTTCCCTCGATTCGGTACTGCTGGCTTTGTTGCTTGGATTCAATTGGCAGTGTGTTCTATTTCTGGCTTTCAGTTTGCTTTGCTTAGGTGTTATTTAGACTTTGTTCTACTAGAGCCCCCTTTTACTCATCTAGGTATTGAGATAAGAGTCATGGGTGATTACATAATTTTGCTTTATCTTGTTAAAAGGTTAGATTGAACACGAGTTAAGTTAGTCCAGAAATCGTTTCAAGGTTCGTCTACATTTCTAGTTAGCTTGAAAGAACTTAGTGGGGTGCATTAGTTAATAATCGTGATTTCATGCCCATCCCTGAGGACGATACCCGTAATTGTTATGGCGATAAACCGTATGCATGCGGAAAATCACAACAATATTGATGATTTCATGGAAGTCTTTATGGATAATTTTTCTATTTTTGGTTCTTTCTTTGATGTGTGTCTTGCTAATTTATCCATTGTGTTGAAAAGATCTGAAGAAGTGAATCTGGTGTTGGGTTGTGATAGGAGTCACTTTATGGTTTAAGAAAGGGTTGTATTGGGTTAAAAAGTGTCTAAAAAAGGGATTCAATAACCACAGCAACAACACCTCCCAATATGGGTCTTGCTTTTATGGGATCTGAGGAGATCTAAATGTAAGCAACCTTATCTTTATAGGCATCTCAGCCCATAGAGAGGCTGATTCCAAGAGACTCACAAAAATAATTTTGTAAAAACATTTTATTGAAAAAGAATTTTATGAAAACATTTTAAAGAAAAAACTAAGGATAAACGTCAAGGGATAAACTAAGAAATACTAGTAAAGTTGTTGACAATAACTATGTAAAGAATAAGTAAACATCGTATAAGAAAGTACTATGCCTTAACAAACAGAGGTTGATAAATAATATCTCTTTCCAGATATATATACTACCTACATACAAACACGATATATTGGGGAAAAAACAAACAAACCTACCCTACTACAACTGAATGGCAGCTATGAGGGTATCCCTCTGTTATCTAAGAACTTAATCCTACCCCATCATAGTCTTCTGTCCTGAGCCATGTCTTCTGTCAACCCTACAACTTTCAAGTCCACTCTAATCATCCTGTCCAAGCTCTTCTTTGGTCGTTCCCTATTTCTTCTACCTTCAGGGATGTTAATCCTCTCCCATCTCTTTACTAGAGTATCCACATCCTTCTGTTTACATGACCAAACCATATAAGTCTAGTTTCTCTTATCTTATCCTTAATGGTAGCCACTTTAAATATGTCTCTAAATACTTCATTCTTAATTCTATCCACCCTCGTGTAGCCACATATCCATCTAATTACTATTATCTCTGCTACCATCAACCTTTGAACCTGTGTCTTTTTTATAGGCTGATACTCCGATCCATATAACACAGCAGGTCTAACTACCATGCGATAAACTTTACCTTTTAATCCTACAGCCATCCTCTTATCACACAAATACCTAAAGTATACTTCTATTTTTGCCAACCCACTTTTATGTGCTGGTTAATGTCTTTGTCAATATCCCTTTGTATTGAGCCTAGATATTTAAACTTCTCGACCTGTGGTATTATCATTCCATTAATAGTGAGTTTGCCCCTCCTCTTCTCTTCCACTGAAACAATAATGTAGGCATTTGGCTTTTGATTTACTTACTCTAAAATCTCTAGACTCCAATTTATGTCTCCATCGCTCCAACTTATCATTAACTCCCTCTCTAGTCTCATTAATAAGAACAATGTCATCCGCAAATCATATATACCATGGTAACTTATCTTGAATCCCTTTTATAAGTTCATTAATAACCAAAGTGAAAAGAAAAGGGCTCAAAGCAGAACCTTGATGCAGGCTCATACCAATATAGAAGTCATTGATAATCCTTCCTAGCATCCTAACACTCGTCCTACCTCTGTCCTATATAGGCTTAATAACTCAAATATAGATAGGCGACACTCCTTTCTTTTCCAAGCATCTCCATAACACTTCACACGAAATTCTATCACATGCTTTTTCTAGGTCTATGAACACCATGTGAAGATCTACCTTTCTATCTCTATATAATCCTGTGAGCCTTCTAATGAGGGAAATCGCCTATGTGGTCGACTTGCGAGGCACAAAACCAAATTGGTTCTCTAATATCAAAATAGCTTTCCGTAACCTTCTCTCAATCACCATTTTCCCATAACTTCATAGTGTGATTGAGCAGCATTATGCCCCCATAATTATTACAATCTTGAATATCACCTTTGTTCTTATACAATGGGATGATTGTACTAAACTTCCATTCTTTAGGCATCTTAGCAGTCCTAAGAATAACATTGAAAAGCTAATCGATTAGCTACTTTAATCCCTCTTCATCCAAACACTTTCACACTTCCACTAATGTTTGGCTCGGTCTCTCTCCCTTTCCCTGGACATCTTCTTTAGGACCTCTTTACTCTCATCCTCGCTGATAGGTTCATATAATCAAGGATCAAGTTACCTCTAACTACTCTCTTGTTCACTACTCCAAAAATCTTCTAACACTTCACCATTGAGGAGTTTGGAAAAGTACCTCTGCCATCTCTCCTAGATTTTTACCGTCTTAGCCAGCATCTTACCATTTTTATCTTTAATGCACCTCACATCACCCAAATCCCCAGTTCTTCTTTCCCTAGCCCTCACCAGCTTAAAGACCTCCTTCTCACTTTCGTTAGTCTCCAGCTTTTTATATAACATATTATAAGCCATGCTCTTAGCTACAACAACAGCTTTCTTGGCTATCTTTTTTGTTGCCTTATATCCTACTCTACCAATATCTTTCTCTTCATATGTTCCACTATTTATGAAAGTAGTTTCTGCATCTTTTTTTTTTCCTTGACTTTCTCCTTTACCTCCTTGTTCCATCACCAAGCTCCTGACATTTTGCCGCCACCCCTCCTAAATGTACCTAAGATTTCCTTACCTGGCCTTTGAATACATTCTGCTATTTCAACCCACATTGTATCTGCATCCTCTACCTACTTCCTAATTTCTTCCTCAGCAATCCTCTTTGATAACTTCATAGTGTTCTTCTTAGTAAGTATCTATCACTTAACTCTAGGGTACCTAACACGCCTCCTTTTCCACTTTGCATATTTGACTTCTTCATCCAACACTAGCAACCTATGCTGAGTTCATAGATACTCATTTGGTATCACCTTACAAGGTTGATCTGATTTCTAATTTGCCTATTCCTTCTTTTGTGAAGCAAGTTAGATCAATTCTTCAGCATGCTGATCTATAGGATATTATTAAGGTTTTCAGTAAAGTGGTTAGCCCACTTACTAACCTCCTTACTAAAGATACTCCTTTTGAGTTTAATAAGTCCTGTATGAAAACTTTTGAAAGCTTTGATTTGAATTGGTGTCAACCCCTATTGTGCAGCCCCCTGATTTTTCTCTTCCGTTTGAGATTATGTGTGATGCATCAGATTTTGCTATTCGGACTGTTTTGGGTCAATGGTGAATAGAATGCCTCATGTCATTTACTATGCTAGTAGAACTCTAACTAATACTCAAAAGAATTATTGTACTACTGAAAAAAAGCTGCTAGCAGTAGTATTTGCACTTGATAAATTTCGTCCATGCCTTCTATGTTCAAAAGTGATTTTGTTCATTGATCATGCTGCATTGGAACACTCATTGGCCAAGAATAACACCAAACCTTGACTCATTAATTAGGCGGATTTTGTTGCTCCAAGAGTTTGACATTGAGATAAAAATTAGGAAAGGTTATGAAAATTTAATCGCAAACCACTTATCCAGAATCTTTCTTGAGTATATTGATGACTTAGTTAGATTTTTTGGCCATTTGCTGATGAGCAACTATTTGTTGTGTCACATGCCTCTCTTCCTTGGTTTGCTCACATTGTGAGTTAGCTTGCCGTTGGAAAAATTCCTCGTCACTAGTCCAAATGAGAAAAAAGATAGGTTCTTCTCTCACAAGTATGACATTAATGTTGGGAAGACCCTTATCTTTTCGAACATTGTCGGACCAAGTTGCTCGTATGTGTGTCCTCGAGAGTGAAACTCATGATATTCTGACATTTTGTCACTCTTATGCTTGTGGTGGTAACTTTAGAGGTCGTAGGACAACTGCTAAGGTCCTACAAGGTGGGTTCTTTTGGCCCACTTTGTTTCATGATGCTCATTATTTCTGTCTTTCCTGTGAGCATTGTCAACGTGCGCATGCCCTATCCTATCATGGTATGATGCACCTTTCGCCTGTTCTGATTGTCGACGTATTTAATGTTTGGGCCACTGATTTTATAAGTCCCTTTCTCCCACCTTTTGGCTTTATTTACATATAGGTTGTTGTTGATTATGTGCCAAAGTGGGTGGAAGCTTAGACTATTAGGACCAATGACCACAAGGTTGTGGTCAAGTTTATGAAAGATGTCAAATTATGTCAATATGGGACCCCTTAGAGATTCTATTAATGATGGAGGTCGTCACTTTTGTCATCAATCTTTCGAGGCTTTGCTTAGAAAGTATTATGTGACTCACAAAGTGGCTACCCCTATCACCCTTAAACTAGTGGTCAAGTTAAGGTTTCTAATCGTGAGATCAAGTCTATAATTGAGATAACAGCTCGACCCAATAGGCAAGACTAGTCTTTAAGCTTACTGATGCTCTTTGGGCCTATTGTACTACATATTACCTGCTTCTTTTCGATAAATCTTGCCACTTACCAGTTGAATTAGAATACTGTGCTTTTTGGGCTATTAAAGTTTTTAATTTTGACATGAAACAAGTGGGTTCTAACCGTAGGCTTCAATTGAATGAATTGGATGAATTGCGTAGTGAAGGCTCTGAGCATGCTAAGATTTATAAAGTTAAAACTAAAGCTTTTTATGATGATATGATTTCTCGTACATCTTATAGACCTAATGAGTATGTTTGACTTTTTAACTCTAAACTTAAGTTGTTTCCTGGCAAGTTAAGATATGATGTGATGGGTCTTTTAGTTGTCCAACATGTATTTCCATCTAGGTGGTGCAAATTTTGGATCCCCAAGATGGTCAAGTTCTTATTGTTAATAGTCAACATTTGAAACTTGTTGTAACTAATGAGATTGAGCCTGGTTTAATTGAGTCCATCAATCTAGTAGACCCAGTCTACTACGATCAGTGGGTGAGATCTTGTATGGTTGAAGACATAAAACTTAGGACTTGTTGGGAGGCAACCCAATCTTTTTAGGATCGTTTGAGTCTTTTGTTTTTGTTTTCTTTTTGGTGTGCTTATGTTGTTGAGTGTGATGCTTTACTTGGTTTTTAGCTATTGTGGCTTGTGGTTTTGAACATACTTTTTGAGTTGGATTATTAGGCTTATATGGAAATTATTTCTTCGTGCTGTTAGGTTGTGTCACTCTTTACAATGTAAGGTTTAGGTGTGGGGGGGAAGGCCAAACTAAAAATTTTAGGGAAAATGTAATTTGAAAATCTTTAGATGAATTTGATCTTGGGAAGGGCTCGAGTGTTCTGATTATGCATGCTCTACTCTTATTATGTGGATTAGATTTAGGCTGACCCATGCCTGTTAGAGATTATTTCTAGAGTTAACTAGTTGATGGGTAAAATTTTCGCGGTGTTAATGTCATTATGTAACCGATTTTGAGTTTGAAATATGACCTCATTTTCAATGTCATTATGAGTATTTTATCATTATTGACTTTCCCACTGACTTTCAATCAATAAATAAAAAATTGAGTTAATTATGTTCTGATTCTGATACCAATATTTAGGTTTTATCTCTATTCATATGTTTAATTGCCCAAATATGTACTAAGTGCTTCTTTGAGTGTTATATTTATTTATATCTTTATCCACTCAAGAAAGCACATGGAATCAAGTAACATTTGCACGGGAAAAAAAATAAAAAGAGAGAAAAAGGACTAATTAGTTGATTTGGCATTGGGGACTTAATTTCAAATATGCTAATGTGATTTAGGTTATGTAGGGTGAAGTTTTGTACTTTTGGATCGCTACATGGTTTCATTGAATGCTTAATTTACTTGAATCTTGGCATATTGACTTAGTCAAAATTAGAAATGTTTGATAGTGAGTTGTGGGTCGGTAGTGAATTCATTTGCATGATTTTGTGTGGACGGACGAAGTTGGATATTTGATTTTCTTCCTTAATCTTGTTCCACTTGATGATTTGAATGAATATATGCATTATTTTTCTTTGCTCAAGAACTAGCAAAGTTGTGGTGTGTGGGAGTTGATAATTCATATTTTATATGTGATTTTAGCATTTATTTTACCTACTTCTAAGTCTTTGAAATATATCTTATAAGAGAATAAAGTACAATTCATATGATTTGATATGAGAATTAAATAAATAAATTTGGGCACGAAGCTGATAAATCTTACTCAACTTGACCTAACTCTAAGCAGCTCATGTTCAAGCTCAGACCAACGGCAAGAAAAAAGAGGAAACAGAAAAGAACAAAATGAAAAGAACCAATCTAGCCATGTGGACCTTGCCCAACACCTAGCATGGATGGCCCGTTCGAAAGCCTGCAACCCAGCTCGACCCTAAGCTCTCCCACTCTTTTTCTCTATGGCCGCTTTGGCCTATTCTTTCTAATAGTAGCCCTTTCCCTTTCTTTCTCTTCCTCTGCTAGGCTTGTTCCTTGTTTGGGCGCACGTAATCTCTCGATCCAAGCCCAGCCGCCCAGCTAATAGCAGCCAGCTTCCTCTCTCTCTTATTGTCTCACGGTAGGCCATGCATCAACACCCAATAGTCGCGACCCAATTCAGCATTAGCCGGCCCTCCAACCCCTTCTCCTCTCTCTTTCTATTCTCTACACGTGGGCCAGTTCTTTATACTTAGCTAGCCTAGCATTCCCCCTTTCTCTTCCTCACTCTCTCTTAGCCAGTCGCTTAGGCTAGTTTCTCTGTCGTGACTAAAAAAAAGACCTCCCAGGAGTCCCCTCATAGCCTCTTGCTCTCCCCTCTGTGTGGGCTCGTTCAGCAAGCCCCGTCAGCCAAGACCCTGTTTGGCGGTCCAACAACATGCTTCCAATAAGCTCTATCTTCTTACTCCCTCTGTGTGGGCACTTCTTCACATGGCCTATCAGCTCCTAGAATTCAGCCTAGCAGCTAAGTCTTTATTTTCTAGAGCAAATGCAATATGAACTAGTTAAAGCTAATTAATTAATATTGATTTTCAGCAAAAGACTTTCTTTTCTCATGCAACATAACAGCTAATAAATTAATTAAAATTAATTTTTTATTAATTTTTAGGCACCGAGAGAGGCTAAATTTTCACTATAAAAGGGGGTTAAGGATAGTGCAAAGTCATTCATCTATTCATTCATCCACTCATCCAAGCATCCAAGCATTCTTTCATTTTCTCATCTTTCATCTTTTAATTTTTAGAGAGAGTCCTTTATAAGACAAAATCATTTGGGCTGAGGAGTTTAGAAAGAAATAAGCTTTGTTGGCTATTTTTCTCTTATTCTCTCATCTCATTCGTGAGTCAAATTAGAGAGGTTGTGCTTACTTATATTATTTTGTGTAATTGAGTACTAAAGTTTGGATGTAGGAACTGAAATATAACAACATTGAGGGCATGACCAGACCAACTTCAATGATGTTTTCACTAACTATGACCAGCTAAATTGCTCTTCCACGATTAGATGTATCTTTGATTAGTAATATTGATTTGTTAATTTCTTATGGAGTTATATTTGTCTCTTACCTTACATAATTTTAGGTTTATATTTGAAACTGACCTATATATTCATTTTAACACTATTGTTTATTCATGTTAATTACAATAGTTTAATTTGCTATCTCAAATGAATATTAAACCTTGTGGGATAATATGATGCTATACAATTAAGCTTAAAATTATAATTGTTAAAATTGAATAATGTATGCTAGAAATAACATGATTTATGTCTAAAACCAATGATTCATGCTAACTACTAGATAAATAATATCATTTGATAATTATAATTCATCACTTTTTTAAATTATGGCCAAATGCTTCTAGCTTAGATTGAACAAGAGACTAATTGAACCCCTATTTGAGTTAATAATTCAATGTTTGTATCATTGGTGAAATCTGAAGTCTTAGATCTTTCTCTTATTTGATTTCTCTTTATTTTCTTAACTCATTTCTTTTCATTTGTTTCTTTAATTCATATTGATAGTTGAACTTCTCACTTGAATTATTCTTCATAATTGGAAAAGTTGAATTCAAAATCATTATTGTTTTTAGTGGGATAGATACCATATACTGGCTCATCTGCAATTGATCTTGTGCACTTACAAGTAAAAAGGGTGTTTTAAACTAAACATAAAATCCACATCAAATTTTTTGCACCGTTGAGGTTTGGTGAATAAATTGCTTTTTCCCATTCCCTCCTAATCTGAATAAATTGCTTTTCGATCCCTTGTAGTTTGGTGAAATGATTTACTAATCACACGTTTTTATAAAAGTGCTTATGGGACTACTTAATTTAGTGTAATATGTTTTTTGAAGCACAAGTTTTGGATTAACTGATTTGGGTGACAAATATTTATTTTTATGGCCCTAAACTTTATGCAATTTCTATTTTTGGCCTAACAGGGGTTCAAAATGCAAATATTTAAAGTTTTGGGCTTTTTTACAAAACTAGCTTATATTAATGTTTGGACTTTTTATAGTGATTTTAACAGTACTAGTTATCACATTCTATTACTTATTTCATAAATATTATATTTTTTATAATTAGAGGCACACCATGCTTAGCAAAATAATTAAAGCTTAATTAGAGAGTTTTGACCATTACCTGAACTTAATTGGTGTTGGACTCTAGTGCTCCTCTACCTTCCAGTTTACGGAGATTGCTAATCTCAACCACACCTTCCTTAGACTAGGTATAACACAGATCCGTTTCGTTTCCTACCTTCGATCGTAGTCAATAATCAAGTTTTTAATCTTTTCAAGGATAGTGGAATTTTAATCAAGAAATTATAATATTTAAGACATAATTGAATAACATTCCCTACTGGGAAACTTCTTTTATTGAAAGCAAAGTGAAAATATTATAGTGGAAACATTTAAAGAGGGACTTAAACGACGAAGATCATCAGAGATGCTTGCTCATAAAGAAATGGATAACCTCGACTTTTCTTTTGCTCAAGAATGCTTAAATGACCGTGTCCTCTTTTTAGCGCTCAGCTCTCCTTTTATAGAGGGGATGGGGCTACACCGGATGCCCTAAAGGCTAGAGTATACACTGAGATTTTCACATGGGTACAGCTATCTGCACATGGCTATAGTAGACGACATTATTTTACTGACCTGGCACTGGAGAAAATAGTACAATAATAGGGCAACCACTTTTCGTAGCCTTTTATTGCTGACAAGACTAATCATCCATATTGAGATTCTGCATGCCTTCATTTCTAATAATATTTTCTAGTCCATTATTATCTAGATAACCATCAAAATCTTCATCAATTTAAAGTTACTCTGGATACCATTTCTCAAATAATTCATGAAGATATTTTTTCCCTTTTCCTGATAAGAATTTTTCAGCTCCAATATCAAAGCGATAATCAAAGATGTCTTCTGAAATAGCTCCCTCTGCCTTGATATATTTGCTAAACTCATTATGATAAACGAAGGTAGTGTTCTTGCAATGCATTAGTATTCTTCCTTATTCAACTAATGCCCATGTCTACTGATAAATGTTGTAAAAATCGATGGCTCTTACCAAAGCAGGATCACTAACTAACTCTCGTCATTCTGGAAACCTCTTGTCATCGCTCATTGGGATCGTCTAAATCAACTATTGGAATAAAATAATGAGTTGGTTTGGCTTTTCCGTTTTCATATTCAATTAATGTACAACGTACCTCCATATATAGGTGTCTATTGTGTGGAGTTTTTGTTAGGCCATCAGGAGATGTGAGAATCCAATGGATCTTTCTGAACATGCATTGTTAAAATTTAGTTAGTCTTGAGAAAAATAGGTAATTTGGATCTGGAATTTCCACGAGGTAAACTACAATTCCATATTCCCAGGCTTTCATGACGTGGTCATTTCAAGAGATTGAATTTGCTAGAAAACTAACACCGCCAACTCCAGATCTATGGGGAAAGTATATTTTAGTACTCCATGATTGCCAAATATTATAGAAATAATTATGATAATAGTCGATGCAGGCCGCATACCACTCATTGAACCATTTTTCTTGAACATGAGAACTTATTTTTTCTTAGATATCATAAGGACACCTTAGGTAATTAATTTGTAATTCTAAAAGGCTAAATCTCTGGGCTATTAGGTAAGCAGAAGATAGTAGACTAAAATGTGATCTACATTTTATATGAAAATCCAAAATATCTATAAGGATTGCACTAGAAGGACAAACTCGTTCTAGTAGTAGTGACATTTCATTTTGGATTTCCTCTTTTTCAGCCAGGAGTTCGCTCTGATGATCACCATTGGTGAGTTTTCAAGTTACACTATCTGCCAAAGAGTTCTTCAATCCCTATATATGTTCAATAGAGAAGGAAAACTAGTTAAGCCATAATTGCCAATGTAGGAGTAGCCCTTGCGCTTGTATATTTGATAAATTCTTTTTGACAAAACTAAGTATTCTTTTGCAACCAGTTCGAATAAGAAAGTGTTTTGAGGCGAAAAAGATTAAGAACATTTTAAATCCTCTTATGACTACAAGTATTTCTTTTTTCATCATGGGATAGTTGCAGTTTGCTTTATCAAAACTTCCACTGCAATATTTGCAGAGTTTTTCTCCTTCTTTGATTTTTAGTATCGCACTCGAGTGCACATTGCTGGCAGACATCTCAACGATTAAATCATGCCCTTCATTAGGCAAATTAAGAACTAGAAGATTTTTACACATCTTTTTGAAGTTCTGAATAATCTTTGAATCACTAGAAGACCATGTCCAACTTACTTCTTTATGGAGTTTCTGCAGCAATGACTTTCTTAATTTAGCTAGATCTTTAATGAAATCTAAAGCATAGGTAAGACATCCAAGAAACCTTTTTAATTGCTTCCTATCTTCAATCTTTTCAGGGAAATTTTTTATTTTTTCTAGAATATGCTTTTGCAGGATGATTTGTGCAACTTTTATCTGTAGACCTAAAAACTCAATTTTCTGTTCAGCATAAATGCATTTGTTCTTACCAAGGATTATACCATGATCAATACATCTTTGGGTGATAACAAGGACATCATCTTTGTATTGTTCTATGGTATTGGAAAAGATAAGGATATTATCAATGTAAACTAAACAACAGTGATTGAGATATTTGAATGTGTTATCCATTCTTCTCTGGAATATTTGAGGTGCATTTTTAAGACCAAATGGCATTACTGTCCACTCATAATGGCCTTGAGGGGTACTGAAAGCAGTTGAAGGAGTGCTTTCTTCATCCATTTTTATCTACCAATATCCGCTTTTGCAATCCATTTCGAGAACTAAGAGGCTACTTGCATTCTATTAAAAAGGACTATTTTGGTATGGATATAACAACCATCAAAGACAATGTTATCATTAAGCTTTTTATAATTGATTACTATTCTTGCTTTTCCTCTTTTTTTTTCAGCATGATTTCTTACCACAAAAGCGCAACTGATATGAGGACTCTTACTATTTTTGATTAACCCTCTATCTAGAAGTTCCTTGACTTATTTATTAAATTCTTTAATATCTTGGTTTGTATACACCATTTGTTTAACTCGAATAATAGTGTTGGGATTTAACAAAGTAATTTTTGCAAATGTTTTATCTTTATCCTAAAATTTTAGTGGGTCATTGGAGTAGAGTTCTTTGCATAATTGCCCATGTTGTTCAGCAATCTGCTCTTTGATAGATAAGTCAAGTAGTGAGATTATTAGTGCTACTTCACGTTGTGTAAGCATTGTCTTCTCACCACACTGGCTGCATGTAAACTCAATCTTCTAATGAGTGTAAGTCTTACTTAATTTCTTAATAGGAATGGAGTGACCATTAAGCGTAAATATGATTTTGTTTCTGGTTTGTGTGCGTGGAGAATATAGTCTCTGAAAATTATTTTCAAAAATCATATCATGAGAGGGCTGATCAGTAGCCTATAGAACTGGTATAATATATTAGACGCCTCCTATTTCTATGGTTAGCTCTTCTACGGGCTCCTTGTGGCTCATTATGCTATTGTCAGCTATCCTTACTTATAAAGGATTCTCAGCTTTCTTTCACTTGAATTCTGGAAATAAAGATCTTTTTTCAAAATAGGTAGAACAACCACTATCTATGTATACACATAATTCAAATTTATTATTTCCCTTCAACTATACATTTATTGGGATATAGATGCTATTAGGATTTGTATTGGTGACTTCATAGCATATTTCTATAGTCATATTTTTTATTAATTCATCCTCATAGATTGGCTTACTAACAGTTCTTGTTTTATCCCCAATAACTTTCCCTCTAGTCTCATACTTTGGCCTACACTTTGTCTTGCAGATTTAAAACTTATTCTACTCATTTCAATGGTCACGCTAATTATATCATCTTTCTTAATTTCGACTTTAGTGGATGAAGATTCTTATCCCCATTCTGATCTTGTACTCATACTTCCTAATAGTTGGGGTTTAATATTAATTTTACCATTCTCATCAATTTTTATCACATTTTTCATAATGATTTTTGTGGAATTAGTAAAGTTAGATATCTAAGATCTATCGATTTTTATCTGCTGCAGATTAGACTTCATTCTTTGAATCTTTTACATTGGAGTAGGACTTTCAAATTTTTCTGCCTTTATTATTGTTATGTTATTTGATAGTATTATATAATTTATAGATTATCTTCCAAAATATCCTCAGTGGGTAACCTCCTCTCTTCATATCCATTCCAACTTTTAGCAAATTCTTCTTCTAGACTCACATAAAATCTAGGTCAACAATTGAATCCTACTGATCCATTACATAGGTTGGTCTTAATCTCTGTGATAATTTGATTTTTAAATTTCATATGATATCACTGACCAAAGCATAAAGATTAATATCTTTCCTATAATATTGTAATGGGGTAATTTGAACTTGGACTCTTCCAACATGGATATATCTGTATTTTCTATGTTTGTTATGCTTAAGGATGTTCTCTCAATTAATAAGATTAACTTCTCCCACATCATACTCGAAGTCTTTTATTTCTAAATCTCCTTCGATCATTTCACATACGTACTTACTTTTCAATTGAAAGATGGATTTTTTATAGATCACGTCTTTCTGAATTATGGGATGGACCCAATCTCCTTTGACTTCTTTGTTTTTACTATCTATAACAGACTCTTTTCCTTGAAGACCACCAAGACTAATGGAGCTACTTTCCATCATATAACTAGTTTCCTTATAATCACTTTTTTCATATTCATCTTCTAGTATGATTTCAACAATTCTTTTGTTGTTATTCAGGGCTAGGTCTAATGCCTCTTCCTCACTTAGCTCAACGTAATCTAGGCTACCCAAGGTCTCAATAAGCTTGCTATTCTTCATATTTTTGCATTTGTTTGCATAATGACCTACTTATCTACCCAACACTTACAATTGTTTTTCACAGTCGGATAATAAGAGACTTCTCTAAAAAATCTTCGTTTTTAGGCTTGGTTTGTTATAATATTTTCTTTTATATTTCTCTCCCCTTTGCTTGTTAAAACTCTTTTTCTTATAGAATTTTCTTTTTCTTCTCCTTTCAGGTTCCCCATTGATGAGGAGAATCCCAACAACCTAGAAATTGCTTTTTAGTTTTTTTTTGCTTTTGGAGATGAAGATGCATTTTCTTAAATAAGATATTCTCGAACCGAAAGTATTAATGATATCTACTTTTTCAAGCCATGTAATGTACTTTTCATTAATTACAGAATCTATCAGATATGTAAATTTTTCATAGAACATTTCAAGATTGGTTTCATTATGCCAAATTTTATAATAATAATGACTAAATTTAGTAATATAGTTTTTCAGATATCTCATATCCTATAACTCTATATTATTAATCTTTCTTTGCCATTCCCTAAATTTTTTCTTCAGAATCAAGTTTAGCTCCGATAAACTCAATTTCGATTGCCTTCTATAAATTTTTGAACATTGCAATTGGTGTTTCTATCATTCTTGATGCATTTTTGCAATCTTCATTAATGAATCATACGTTCAGTTACAGTGCCAAAAAGCTATGTTCGATACGGTTTAGAAAATTTGTAGCAATCCATGTAGTGTTTAAATTTAGGATACTATTCATGCCTCTTTTCCATGCTCAAATATTTTTTTTCTATTACAGTTCCATCTATGTTTAAGATGAACCCAATTTGGCTAATTGAAGTAAGACCAATTTCTTCAAATGTCATAGTTTTCCATGGGATAAACTCAAAGAAAAAATTGGTTGTACGTCCTACCGAAACGTGCCTAGGTCTCATTAAATGAGTATTTCTTCTAAAAGGTTCCCCAAATATTTAAGATTTAGCAACTACATTGTTGGCTCGATTTGTCTAGATTTCACCTATGTTGAGTTCTTCTCAAATCTCATTGATTTCGTCATCAAATACCACTTTGCTATATTTTTTATCTAGTTTCTTTCTAACTTCTTATAAAGGTACTGCATTAAGATCTTCTAGTTTAATTAGGTTTATTTGCTAATATGTTTGTTCTTTTAGTTGGACATTATTTGTCTCTTCATTATCATCATATAATACCTCCTATTCATTACCTATTGCACCCATGATTTTGTTCAATTCTTTCAGATTTTGTTATTTTTCAAACATACTCTATAGTTCTTCAAGATTATACTACTTATACTTCATCCACTTCTTCTTTTTCTGCCTTTTCAGCTGATTTTCTACCTGATTTTTTTTCCTACTTCTTTTTGAATTTTTATGTCATGTAAAGGAAATGGATTTTTATTTTTAGGATTTTGGAAATGATATTTATGCTGAAATAGGGCACTAATATTAAAGTAGATTTTCCACTGTGCCTACTCTGGTTAAGTAAGGAAAGATGGACTACAGATAACTGCTTCTTAAACTCCTCAACTTCAGCCTTAATTTTAGCTAATTTCGCTTTTAATTCTAAAACTATATAAGTGACATAGTTTAACTGAGGTGCTAAAGAAGGGATTCCCTCCGGTGAGTGAATAATAGTTGAATAACTAGGAGCAGGGCAATTAGGTGATGATTTAAGTACTAATTGTAGTTAATTAGCTTAATTAATCATTAATTAACTTAATTATTTTTTGTTACGTGGTTCTGATACCAATTGAAATAGGGCTTCGAGTAGTACCTATGAGCAGATGACCACATGCACAAAATTAAAATTTTCGAACGTAAGTTTTTGAGGATTGAAAAATGCAAATTTAAAAAACTTACTGTGTTTTCTGCAATTTAAAAAGTTAGTTTGGCCAAGTTTGGTTCCAAAAATTATTTGCACCAAAGTTGGATAGTTCAGAAAATCATTTCTAAAGTTGTGGCTTTAAAAAATTGTTCACCCGAATCCTTGGGATCCGGAATTGAATTTATCCTTCTAATCTAATGATTTTATTTTTGTTCTCCCCATTCCCTTCTAATCTAACTATTTTTTCCATTCCCTCCTAATCTAATCTAATCTAATCTATTCTAACTATTTTATTTATGTTGTTTTGTTTATTTTATTTAATCTAATAATCCCCTCCCTTTTATTTCATTTATTTTATTTTATTTTCTTTATTTTATTTTTCATTTTTTTCTTTGGATCTTTCTTTTGTTTTCGTCTATTTTATTTTCTTCTAATTTCTTTTGCTGGTTATTGCGGCGGTGATTTCATATTCGTATCTTGATTATTTGTGGGTATATACATGGTAGACATTCTTTATTCTTCAATCTTAAGGAATATAATTCTAAAATTGAACATTTTCTTTGTAAGATAAGAGCTAAGAAACGTGAATATAAGAAAAAGATGGATGTAGAACAAATCCCACTAAAGCAATTTAAGGAGTGTTTCACTCTTGTCACTTATTATTCGCCTATGAGTACCTGTATGCCTGCTATTATAGGGCAATTTGAGATTAAGCATTCTCTCATCCAAATGGTTCTGTCCTTTTATGGGCTAGAGTATGAAAATCCTTTCAAACATGTTGATGCATTTTTAGAGATACATGCTACTGTCTTCTTAAATAATGTTTTGGTGATGCTCTTCATTTGTGTCTTTTTCTTTTATGTTTGAAAGATAAAGCTAAAATTTGGTTGGATACTAAGACAAATATCACCACTTGGGATCAAATGCAAAAGGAGTTCTTCAAAAAGTTTTTTTCTATTTGTAAACTGACTGTCTTAAGACATCTTATAGCCACTTTCTCACAAAATAAAAAGAGCAGTTGCATAAAAGTCGATAAAGGTTTAAAGAATTGTTGCAAAGTAGTCATCACCATCACGTTGCTATGTGGCAACTCGTCCAAAGTTATTGTTCTAATTCAGATGAGCATAATAGATAGATGGTTGATGTATCTTATGATGGTAGTTTCTTGTATAAGACTCATGAAGAAGGTTGGGAATTGTTTGAACATCTGAGTGAAAATTCATGCTTGCATGCTACTTCCTTACATTTTAATTTACCTAATCAATTGGGAAATAAAGGGGGGATTTATGTGGTTTCATGTTCAACTAACCTTTCTAATAAAGTTTATCCTTTAAATAAAAAATTTCATCAATTGTTATACATGAGCAAAGTGTCTAATGCTCCTTCCATGCAAGCTGTGTGCTCAATTTATGCTAGTCCGACACATGGTTCTATTGGTTGTCCTTGTGTTAGTAAGTCTGACTGTGTGGCTGAACTAGTAAATCTTGCCCAAGGATTTTCTCCATCCAATAATTCTTATTCCAATACTTATAATCATCATTGGAATAATCATCCTAATTTTTTATAGAGGTCTCAAAATACTAAGAATCCTCAAGCCCAGTCGAGTAGACCTACCCCTCCTGGTTTCCAAAACTAGAGATATGCTCCTTCTATTTCTCATCAAGCACCAAATGGGAGCTCTGATATTGATAAAGTAATTTATATTCTTGGTACCTTGACTTCCGTGATGCAAAATGTTGATTCTATGGTCCAAGGAATTGAGTCTAAAATTCATATTGCTAACTCCTACTCACAATCTATAACTAAATTAAAATCCTAGCTTGGGCAACTAGTCATAACTATAGGTAAAATAGAAGAAGGAATACATCTAACTAATCCCATACAGAACCTTAAACGCCACCAATTTTGAACAATTGAAAGCTATAATGATTCTTAGAAGTGGTAAAGAAGTTGGTAATAAAGTAAGCGAAGAGGAACATGATAAGGAGGAAAGACTTAAGAACGTTGAGAGTGACCTTGAAACTCAAAAAGAGAACAACCCATCCCCTTCTCTCATTGTGTATGACCCCACTGTGACATATAAGCCAAGGGTTCCTTACTCTCAAAGCTTTGGATGCACCATCCCCTACTAAGGAAGATAAGCAAAAAGAGATGACATTCTAGAGACCTTTAAGTAAGTTAAGTTCAATCTTCTTCCTTTATGATTGATTCGATAGATCCCAACTTATGTTAAGTTCCGTAAAGGCATGTGCACTTTTAAAAGGAAATATAAAAGTGACAAATCTAAAAAGGTTCTTCTAAGTGATCAAGTGAGCTCTACTCTGAAATTTGACACTCCGCCTAAGTTCAACGATCCTCATGTTCCTACTATTTTATGTTATATTTGCAATTGCAAAATCAAAAGGTGTTCTTGGATTTGGGTTCTAGAGTTAATTTGATACCCTATTCTATTTACTTAGAGTTGGGATTAAGTGAATTGAAACTTTCCAACTGCACCCTTTAGTTTGCTGATAGGTCAGTTAGGACTCCTACGGGGGCGATAAATGATGTCTTAGTTCAAATTAATAAAGGATTCTTTCCTGTTGACATTGTTGTATTGGACATGAACTCTAGTCATGCTTCTAAGCAAATCCATCTTACTTTAGAACGTCCCTTCTTAGCCACAACTAATGCCACCATTAAATGTAGGCCAGGAGTAATGGCTGTCTCAGTTATGAACATAAGGGTTAGGCTTAATATTTTTAAAGCTTCTTCTCAACCTGTGTTTGAAGATGAATCTGAATGCTTCTTTGTTTATGTGATTGATGAAATGATTGAAGAAGCTTTACCTGCTATTCTGAGCAATGAACCCTTGGGAACTTGCCTTTCCCATGGGGACTTGAGATTATTTGACTTAGGAAGTAACATAGATGAGATGGGTTCTACAATTTACTCCAATCCTCATCTTCAGTCTTTTTCTTGGGTGTTCTCACCCAAACTTGAGGTCAAACCTCTCCTAGGTTCAATGAAGTATGTGTTTCTGGGCCCTACGGCGACCCTAACTGTTATTGTTTCTTTTCTTTTCTTTCATAATCAAGAGAAAGAGTTGATTCGTGACTTGTCAAATCACAAGGGCAATATTGGGGGGTCCATTGCTCATTTAAAAGGTATTAGTCCCATTATTTGCAAGCACAGAATTCACTTAGATGACGATTGTTAGACAAATGCAACGTGGTTTGAACCTCCACATGAAAGAAATTGTTCAGAAAGATGTCATAAAGCTTTTAGATGCAGACATTATCTGCCCTATTTCTGATAGTTAATGGGTCCGTCTAGTTCAAGTGATCCCTAAGAAATCTGGTATAACGATGGCAAAGAATAATGAAGTGAGCTAATTCTAACTACACAGACCACAGAATGGAAGGTGTGCATCGATTGCTGAGAACTAAATTTTGTCACTAGAAAGGACCATTTTTTACTCCATTTATTGATTAAATTTTGGAAAAATTAGCTGGACAAAATTTTTGTTGCTTCCTAGATGGGTAGTCTGGTTGCAACCAAATACTTGTCTATCTTGAGAACCAAGATAAAACCACCTTTACATGGCGATCGGGTACACTGGCCTATTGGAGGATGCCTTCTAGGTTGTGTAACACAGCTTTCGCATTCCAAAGATTTATGATGGTCATATTTTCTCATTATATTGATGATTTCATAGAAGTTTTCATGGATGATTTCAGTGTTTTTGGTTGTAGCTGTGATATGTGTGTTGCTAATTTGTCTAATGTGTTAAACAAATGTGAAAAAGTGAATCTAGTTTTGAGTTTGGAAAAGAGCCACTTTATTGTTCCCGAAGGGATTGTGTTGGGTTAAAGAGTGTCTGAAAAGGGGATTGAGGTTAATAAATCTAAGGTTGATCTAATTTCTAATTTGCCTATTCCTCCTTTTGTGAAGCAAGTTAGATCAATCCTTAGCCACATTAGTTTCTATAGGAGATTTATTAAGGTTTTAGTAAAGTGGTCAGGCCGCTTACTAACCTCCTTACTAAAGATACTGCTTTTGAGTTTAATGAGTCTTGTATGAAAATTTTTGAAAAGCTTTGATTTTTATTGGTGTCATCCCTTATTGTGCAGCCCCTTGATTTTTCTCTTCCTTTTTAAATTATGTGTGATGTATTAGATTTTGCTATTCGGACTATTTTGGGTCAAAGGTGAACAGAATGCCTTATGTCATTTACTATGCTGGTAGAACTCTAACTAATACTCAAAAGAATTATTCTGCCACTAAAAAAAAGTTGTTAGTGGTAGCATTTGTACTTGATAAATTTCGTTCATATCTTCTATGTTCAAAAGTGGTTTTGTTCACTGATCATTCTACATTGGAACACTTATTGGCTAAGAATAACACCAAACCTTGATTCATTAGGTGGATTTTGTTGCTCTAAGAGTTTGATGTTGGGATTAGGAGAGGTTCTGAAAATTCAATTGCAAACTACTTATCTAGAATCTTTACTGAGTATATTAATGACTTAGTTGGATTTTTTAGGCCATTTTGCTGATGAGCAACTGTTTGCTGTGTCACATGCCTCTCTTCCTTGGTTTGCTCACATTGTGAGTTGCCTTGCCGCTAGAAAAACTCCTCATCACTAGTCCAAATGAGAAAAAGATATGTTCTTTTCACAAGTACATTATTACTATTGGCAAGACCCTTATCTTTTTAAATATTGTCTGGGCCAAGTGGTTCGTAAGTGTGTCCATGACAGTGAAATTCATAGTATTATAATCTTTTATCACTCTTACGCTTATGGTGGTCACTTTAGAGGTTGTAGGACAGCTGCTAAGGTTGTACAAAGTGGCCTTTGAGATTACATGATGCTCTTTGGGCCTATCATACTACTTATATGACTCCGATAGAGATGTCTCCTAACCAGCTTCTTTTCAGTAAAGCTTGCCACTTGCTAGTTGCATTAGAATATTATGCTTTTTGGGCTATTAAAGGTTATAATTTTGATATGAAATAAGTGGGTTCTAATAGTAGGCTTCAATTGAATGAATTGGACTAAGTGCGTAATGAAGCCTATGAGAATGATAGCTTTTCATGGTAAAATAAAATACTTACTTTACCCTAATCACTTGATCCCTAGCAAACACCACCCACCATCATTAGCACCATCTTCTTCACCATCCTTAGTGCATCCACAATCACCTGATCCCTTATCCACCTTAATGCCAACTCCATCACCAGCGCCATCATCACCATCCATGACAACCTTAATCGGATGGCCAAGGGCGAGCTCGAAGGCCTATAAATTGAAGTAACAATGGGCCAATTAGGGCTAGCTAGGATTTTTAGGTAGATTTGTTATAGTTTTAGATAGATTTTAGGGTTCAATCTAGAGCTTTGATTGTCGAATTTCTCCATCCTCTTCGATGTTGTTTAATTTAAATCTAAGGTTGCAATTTGTAATTTTCATAAAATTCATTAAAGTTTGTCATTTCATGAATTGATTTTGTGATAGTGGCTTGAAATTGGTCGAATTTTGGACTGAATTTTGCTTTGTGATTCACTCTCCTTCCTTCGCTTCACTTTGTTTTCTTGAGTCGAGTATGAGTTTGCCTCCTTTAATGGAGGTTAGTTTGAAACTAGACTGAGTTTTAACGAGCAAGGATGCCCCACTTACTTCTCCTTCTTCCTCTATTTCGTTCTATGTTCTGGCTTATTTGTCCTGTTTTAGCATCATTGATAGAGGTTGATTGAGGTAGTTTGATGGGTTTGAGGCTGAGCGTAGAATGCTAGGATGCTTGATTCTATTATCACTAACCTTCCTTAGTCTTTGTTCTCACCCCATATCTAGCTTTAACTATGATTTGTTATGGTCTTGAGTTTTTTGTGAGCTAGTGTTATATTTTGGTGATTTTGGATGATGATCTCAGCGGTGTAAGATAAAGGTTGAGGCTGGGCAGCGTTGATGGCCTAGGATGCTCTACTCTTCTTCCCCCTCTCTATCCTTCTTTTTACTCTTTGTCTTAGTGTTCTTAGATTGGCAAAATTAGGCTCGGTTTACTTTGGCTAACTTGGATTCTGCAAAATGATGAGGTGAGATTCCACCAACTTGGTTGTTTTGTTGCTTAGTTTGCCTCTCTATTATGTGATTCTCATTCTCCTAATTTTTATTCATAGTTTAAGTTTGAGAATTTTTTAGTTTATGTGTTATTTTCTCTTTGCTGAACCACATATTACAACTTGCTTTAGTTAGGCCCTGTTCTTTTCGTTGGAAAATTGCTGGTGTGGAATGGGTGGGAGTGGGAAAGAGGGGAAGGAGTGGGTGAGAGTGGGTTGGAACGGTTTGTTATATGTGGGAGTGGAAATGAGTGGGAAAGATTGAGAAGAAGTGGGAAAGAGTGGGAAAGAGTTGAATGAAGTAGAAAAGTTGATGTAAGTTATGTATTTTGTTTTTTAATGTAATCTTTTATTTGTGATGGTAATTACCAATGATAAAATTCTTTTAGACTGAAATTTTTTTTTTTTTGTTAACTTGGGTACGAAATATTGTTTCTTAGCCATTGTTACCCCCCCCAAAAAATTGTAATTTTCGTTATTCGGAAAGCAAATTGTGGATGTGCTTTTTATATGTTAACCAAATACGAACAATGAAAAAATACACATATGTCCTCAACCCACATCAATCCACATCAACCCATTTTAACCTAATTCACGAACTTTAATAAAAAAATACCAACTTCAACCCAGTTTAACCTATTTTAATCAACTTCAACCCACTTCAATTAACTTCAATTCACTTCCCGCTATTTTGACTAACTTCTACCTATCATACCAAAAAGATTCAAACTACTTCAACTAACTTCAACGCACTTCAACCTATTTCAACCAACTTCAACTCATTCCAGCCTACTTCACGAATTTCGATAAAAAAACTAATTTTAACCCGCTACAACCCATTTCAACTAACTTCAATATACTTTAACTAACATCAGCCCACTTCCCACTATTTTAACTAATTTCTACCCATCATACAAAAAATAATTTGATCAACTTCAACCCACTTCAATCTATTTCAACCCACCTCAACTCATTCCACGAACTTCAATAAAAAAATACTAACTTCAACCCACTTCAACCAATTTCAACCCACTTTTCACTATTTTAATCAACTTCTACCCATCACTAAAAAAAATTTCAACCAACTTCAACCGGCTTCAACCTAGTTCAACCAACTTCAATCCACTTCAACCCACTCCACAAGTTTCAATGAAAAAAATATCAACTTCAACTCACTTCAATCCACTTCAATCAATTTCAACCATTTTCAACCCACTTTCCACTATTTTAACCATCTTATACCCATCATACAAAAAAATTCAACCTATTTCAGCCAACTTGAACCCGCTTCAACCTACTTTAACCAACTTCAACCCGTTCAACCCACCTCAACAAAAAAATACCCACTTCAATATACTTCAACCCACTTCTACCAATCTCAACCAACTTCTTCTATCAACTCATATTTCCCAATGAAAAGAACAGGCCATCAGTACACAGAAAACAATCATCTGCAATTTGTGTGAAGAATTTCCAATATTTTGTTAGTAGCATGCACGAAAAAAAAATATCTACTTAAAATATACGTACAATACATCTGCACTTTCTGTCATGAATTACAAACAATGCCAAAAAAATTTACACATTTCTTCATTGTGTTGGAAAAAACATCTGTAATTTCTGTCACGAATTACGATAAAAAAATAAATCTATTGTACATACAGTAACAACCATCCATACTTTGGTGACCTATAACAAATATTTCGTAACCAATGCCCAAAAAAAAAAATTGAAGCATCTCTTCTATAAACAGAATCAAACTCAAAATATCTACCAGTTACAAATAACTAACATTTGCTTTACAATACAGAAAAAATTATTATTTCTTCAATATATATATATATATATATATATATATATATATATATATATATATATATATATAATTACGTCATCTACAATTTCCGACACGATTAACAAATATTTCCATAAAATTCGAAAAATAAATAAAACTTTTCATAATTGTTATCAGATTATTCGTACACACAATTATATAAATTATAAAAGTTTTCAAAATATAGAAAATAATAATTATATGCAGGAGTAGGAATAAGTGGGTAGGAGTGAGAAGAAGCGGGGTGAGTCTATTAAACCACGAAAAGAACAGAGCCTTACTTAATTGGTTTTATTTTTGTTTCCTTTTAATTCCTTTATTTAGATTATGTGATTAGTCACATTAGAGTTTGCTATTTTATTTAATTTGAAATTATTTAGATCCTATAAAATCATATGGGTTGTTAGCGATGATTTAGAATTAGCCCCACTTCCAATTAATTGTTTATTGTTTTAGTTATTTTAAGAATGGGGTAGACTAGTACTTTGTGACCACAATTGCATCTCCATCCCTAAAGAGACGACCCTCAAGTGTTATAGTGATAAGTTGTTAACTTGCTGTTATATTTTTACTTTGAAAAGTCACGTATAATAGCTTCTACATAAACGATTCAATATAATAAATAACCATTGCTGTTAAGAAGGATAAATTAAAGAAAAATAACAAAACAAGGATATAATATTCGGGTCAAGTGAGCGGGTTCGGGTCAGGTCAGGTTAGACCCCCCAATTTGTGGGTGTTTTGAGTTCGGTTTATTTCGGATTCGAGTCGAAAAAATCGTATTCAAGACCCAAAATTTTCAGGTAGGTTCGAGTCGAATTTTCGAGTTGAGTCAGTTTTATTAGCTCTACTCAAAACATCTGACATGTCGTCCTAACTTGTGGCCCAATGTAAGAATTAGTCCTTGATAAACAACTACTTTCCCTTCCCCTGATAGAATACGGCCCTGTTCTATTTCGCATTTTGTAGGATTTAGTTAAGAGCTTACATCTCCTTACAGCTCCTTACATCTCCTTACAGCTCCTTACATCCTTAACATAATCCTTATATCTTCTTACATCTCCTTACATCTCCTTACATCTTCTTACGTCTCATAGATTTTCTACAACATTTATTTATTTTAGTTACAGAAATAT
Source organism: Carnegiea gigantea (assembly GCA_029747015.1). Lineage (NCBI taxonomy): Eukaryota > Viridiplantae > Streptophyta > Magnoliopsida > Caryophyllales > Cactaceae > Carnegiea > Carnegiea gigantea. The sequence goes on along the minus strand of JAKOGI010000047.1, from coordinate 291,540 downwards.
GTATATTTTTTTAATGATACTACCAATATACAAAATTTATAAATATCTTATGAATACAATATTTACATAAACATAAAAACATAATATAATGACGTAAATTATATTTGAGTTTCGATATGAAATATATATTATTATAGATGACCATACATTTATTTATATTTAAAATTATTTACTGAAAATAGTAATTTATTTGAGGAGCTATATTCAATTTTGTCAAAAAAGTTTTTTTTCTTGGTTATACTTTGTTTATTCGATCTAGCTAATGTTCATATAAAAAGTCTTGGACGAAATTTTATTCACCAAATTTATAAGGATTAATATATTTTATTGTTGTGTACAACAACAACATCTCCCAGTGTGGGTCCCGCTTTCGCGGAGTCTGGGGAGATCCAGCTGTAAGCAACCTTACTTCTACCGGTATCCCTCCTCATAGAAAGGTTGAATATTTTATTGTTGTGTAATTAACTTAATTAATTATTTATTTTTAATAAGTATATTATTTTAATATTATTATTTTCCATCCAAAATGTTCATTGTAAAACAAATTATACTATACAACTCTTCAACAATTCAACAACTCTTTATATCCATCCTTACAGCTTCTTACATCTTCTTACAGCTCCTTACATCTCCTTATATCTATCTATCTATCTAAAATGCAAAATAGAACAGGCCCTATGCATAGTGGGATAGCTTTTATTCCATCGTTGATGCCCAGGCATCTCGTTAACTACAAGGGATTATTTACAACTGCAACAAGTGTTAAAACGGTTTGTGTGATCTTTTTTTTCAGAAACATACCAAGAGGTACCTCTTTTAAAACTACTTTACACTAAATGCATTTAACTTTTAGATCCCTTTAGAAGTGAACTCCATGAAAAACAAAATGTATACATTAAACAATCATACCAGTTAATTCATTTTCCTATCCTCACTTATGCTGCAGTTGAGTATGCCTGGCAAATTGGCCAAAATCCGAACTGAGGTAAACCAGCAACCCAAATAATTGAGCCGATAATGGCCCAAAGTTGAAAATGAATTGGCAAATTCGAACAGAACATATGATTCAATCGGCATCCGAACCAATTTAAACCCGAATAGATTCAAGTGCGAACAAAAATGACCCAAACCGAATACATCCGGCCCGAACCGGTTCAGATGTGAACATAAACAACTGAAAACCGACCTTTAACCCAACTTAATTTAATATATTTTAAACGCACTTTAATGTTATTACTTTTAATATTTGAGCATCTTTTTTAGGTATGGCAAAAGGTTGGGGAAAATCCGTCCCCGCTGGGGCCCCGCTCCGAAGTGGGGAAAAATCCCCATCCCCAACGGGGACGGAGACGGGGCAAAAAATTCATCCCCGGGCGGGGACGGGGACGGGGACGGGGACATAGTCCACCCCATCCCCGTCCCCGTTTCCCCATCAGGGATTTATCCCCGTTCCTATCCCCGTCCCCGATACTCCAATTGGGGAAAAATCCCCATCCCCGTTCCCACTATTAACTAAAATTATGGACATTGTTGTATTTCGTGGTGAAGGATTATTGAACTTTAATTGTGTTTTAAACTTTTAGTTTTTTAATTATAGTTATGTTTGACTTACTTAGACTTTGGTTGAATTGTTTTGTGTAATTTGTGTATTATTAGACTTATGTTGCATAACTTGTTAAACTTTAATTTGCTTTGAAATTTGGATTATAAAATTTGATGAATTTTATTGTACTTATGTTGCATGAAGTTTAGAAGAGCTTGTTGTACAGTTAATTGGGCTAGGGAGTAGGGTATAGGAATGATAAATTGAGTTTTCATCCCGGAGTTGTAATATAACTATGACAAGGGAGGGAAAAAAACAACGGGGAAAAATCCCCGTCGGGGATTAAATCCCTGCTGGGGATGGGATGGGCGGGAATTCTTTCCCCGCTACGGGGAACGGGATGGGGACGGGGAGCGGGGATCCTAGCGGGGACGGGGACGGGGAATATGCCCCGTCCCCGACCCTCCCCGTTACCATCTCTAATCTTTTTTGAGAGAACCTTTTGAGACAAGGAAAATAAGTTGATACCCAAGGCCATTTTTATAGGCATTATACACATTCACTAGAATTGATTTGGACCGGGTGGGTATAGATCCAAACCCAATTAGACATGTTTCGAGACTGATTCCAAAACTTAGGATCCAATTATAATCGGGTTTGGTACCAGGTCTTGAAATTTTGGAATCAGATCCAGACGCAATACCCAGTACTTGTTCAAGATTTAAAAAATTTTGATGAAAAAAAATATAAAAAGTAAACCCTTATTCTTCAAATGATGTATCTTTTATACTGAGACTCAACTCTCAACTACTCCAATTTAACCTTTTGTCCTTTTCCTTTCAATTTATTACCGACTTACTTTTTATGTATCTTGACCGCCATAGATGTCTTTTTTCAAGTTTTGATTCTTTTTCTCATGAGCCTTGTTGCTTATTACGTGTTTGCTTTTATATTATTTTGACAATTTTCCTTTTTTTCTCTCTATTTCAAGTGACTTAAAACAATTTTTTTAAGGTTTTTGTTCGTTTTGTAATCTTGAGTTGTGGGTTCCTAATTAACGTTGTCTCCAATTCTCTGAGTTTCTTTTAGAGTATGTGAATTTTCTTTACTGCTTATTGTGTATTTGATTTATCCTTACAATTTTGTTTTTAAGAATTTGGCTTTATATATGAGTTCTCAACTTCCTTCAATCCCTTCCTTTTCATATTTTCTTAGGGAAAAATGGGAAAAAAATGAAAAATATTACTTAGGAAACAGGTATCGGGAATCGGACCCTACTGGATGGGGGACCAGGTTTAAATTCTAGGATTCGGTTTCGACCGAGTCTGGGACCGATATTAAATTCGAGGACCCGATTTTAACCAGATTCGGGACCGGTTCCAAATTTTAGGACCCGAATTCGATTCCGGTTTTTAAAAAGCCAATGGAATACTCGGTCCTGTTCACCAAAAGCAAGATAATTATGTACAATGGAAAACACCAAAAACCCATACAATTGTACCATTTTACTTTGTTCGTTCTGCAGCACTATTTGGGAATCCGACGAACCACTCGTGCATATTGAACAAGGCCATTTCTATTTAACCAACCTAAGTGTCTTGATTCCTGCCACCCTGCAATTCAATTGATTTACTGTCTCATTTGTTTGAAATAAATGTTGTTGGCCCCGTCCTTGCTTGGTAAATGTTAATGGTTAGTTATTAGTTGTTTGTATTAGATGGTAGCTATTAGTTGTTTGAATGAGCTATTTACAGTAACTATTTTAATAAGATATCTATAAGAAAATTGTTTGATAAAGCTAGCTATTTTTAAAAAAGATGTTTGGTAAAGTTTCATTTATACCCTTATCTCTAAATTACTTTTTAATTAAAAATAAATTTTAATTTTTTAGTTCATCTTTGATGTCATATTTACAAACTAGCTTCATGGACAAAACTTTAATTTGTTACAAGTTGTACAGAATTTATATTTTTACTAATCTTATTTTCTTTTCGATTTGAATATATTTATGTGATATTTACATCTTATTTTATTATTTGGTAGATATTTTATTGTTATGAATTGAAATTTATATATTCGAATGATTTCATCTTTGATAGATTAAATTCAAATAAGATGCAACATCAAATATCACTACAAAATGTTAATGGTATGTAGTGTAATTTTTCCAAACTCTTGGGCAGTCATGTTGTTTCTACAAAAAGCTTTTCCTGAAAAGGCCAATGAAAATAGCTTTTTGAGAAAGAGTTGTTTGGGTCAAAACAACTCTTCCAAATATTTATTTAACCAAACACTAATTTAGCTATGTTGACTAGTCGAACAACTAAAATTTCCTAAAAAGATATTTTTCTTCAAAAAGCTCATACAATCAAACACTCTATTATTATAGAAAGTAATTTACGAAATCATATATTATGTCCATATAGAGGACTTTGTCCGTCAATGTGTACTCCATAAGGTAAGGTCTATCCCAAATTTCTATTTAACCACCTTTGTCGTGAAGGCCATGAGTGAGCTACATATATATTCTGTCTTTGTTGAAAACACCCTCTTCTTTTATTAATTGTAAGGCGTAGATGTATCTTTCTTAAGTGGTTTACTAAATTGATTAATTATTACAATATTTACAATATAACTAAATTTATACGGTATTATTACATTCCTTATTTTACATAAAGCATGCTGTTTAGTTGATATTTTATATGTAACATTTCTATTTCGGAGTGTTTTCTAAAAATATCTCCTCCAAGCAAAATGTTTTTTGAAATTTTTTTGTGGGTCTCTTAAAATCACTCCATATACTTACATGAGTACTTGCATGGATAAGGTTGATTATATGCAGTTCTCCTCAAACCACGATAATAGTGTGTATATGCTTATGTTTTATATTTTGTATTGGGCCTTAAACTTCCATATGTATAAACCCTAATTTTTGATATATATACATCCCAAGCACCCCGAATTGTGGGCAGGTTGCCTCACACCGCAATGGCGTTACATTGTAGTATAGCAGGTTGCTCCTGAGTCTACCACCACACCTGATTGATTAAAAAGTCGTGTACACATGTTGGGCCTTATGAGTAGCCTACACGTGAGAGGGCGTACTGAAATTATAAAACTGATAGTATCTCACATTGACAAATTAAGAGGCCTTGCGCATGCATATAAGTTTGTAAGTCACTCCATCCATTGATAATTGGTTTGGGGTTGGAGCCTCATTTGAGCTTGAATGCATAACTCCTTTGTCTAAGGCCCAATTTATATAAAATAAAATATGGCATCAAAGCGAGGTTTGATGTAAGTCCCTAGGTATTTTGGTTGTGGCAACCACTTTTTGACCTGGGTATTTTGGTGTAAGCCCACATGCGCCTTTTTTTTGTGACAATAGATATGCCACCTATCTTTCTGCCAATTCTATTCTTCATTATCTCAACTACTTGTTGACTATCATTTTGATTGGCCCCTTTTGGTTAGTTAAATCACCTAGAGGGGGAATGAGTAGTGTGGTGATCAAGAGTCACAAAATAATTAAAATAGAAATGCAGAAAAGTAAATGTAGACAAGGCACGAGTAATTTTTAATGAAGTTAGCCTCAACCAAGCTTAGTTTCAGCCTAGAGTTCCCTAACTCTTGTATTAATCCAATGTTTTTAGGAGGAATTGCATAACTCTAGAGTACACCTACTTTAAGTTCTAAGTCACAAATTGACACCCTTAACAGGACTTGGTAGAGTTAACCCTTCAGCTCTTTGTTCCCACCTAATTACAACTTTGAACAATACAAATTAATTGAATGAATAGCAAATCAAAGCTCAAGGTATGCAAGTAAGTATTGTTGCTTATGCTCTCTCATGTGTGTCTTCTTTAGCTGCAAATATCTCTCAATTTATAGGCAAATGAATTTAGAGATATTGAGACATGATTAGGAAAGTGACCATTGCATCAAAGGAGGAAGGATGATCTTGAACATCAGCTTAAGACCTTAAAGTGCAGTAATCAAGCCCCTGATTTTCTGCAGTTTGCTTTAACGACTACAATTCGGATTCCAACGGCTACTTGCATAATATAACGGTGGAGATCTTTGCTGATTAGTAGCTGATATAGAGCAAGCAATATGATTTTAAAAGCTATTAACCCATTTAGGGTGATCTTGATTATTTCAAAGATCGTTATATAGAGAATCATAATCTCATAATCAAATTGGAATCACAAAATGTAATATCATAAAGATTACATATTTAAATTTGAATTCTAAACTATCTCAAAAATATTATGACACCTTACATAAAATCAATTAAGCAATACTAACATGCCAATGTCCACTTTAAAAATATAGCATAGTTAAACAATAGTAATTCTAAGATAGATCCAATTATAATATAATAAACACACCAATGGACCAACTTTTTTTTGTCTTTCATCAAAATATATTGATAAAATACATTGTAAACTTAAGTTATATAACAATCTTCGCCTTTTTTATGAAAGATAAAACCCAATAAAAACAACACATCAATATAGTTTTGAATGTTATACCATTAGTGCTTTGCCAAATACTTCTCTTCCTTTTTGTATTTCAACAAAAAGGTGGCACCAGAAGGAGAAAGAAAAATCACAGCATATAAAAAATTATGGCAAACACAAACAACTTCTCCTTAACAAACGAATGATATATAAAGACGCTTCCCTCAATCTATGGCACTCACAAAAAATATAAGGGATTAAACACTAACATTTTGATCAATTAATACATCCTAACATGCATACATTAACTTGATATTCTCATAAGCATGACAGGGGATCAACATATAAGAGTACTAATGCAACAATTCTCCCCCTTCAAGAATAAATCAGGGTTATAGCAGAATAATCAAGTAATAGAATTCTTCCCATATAAAAATAAGCAAGATCATGTATGTAAATGTTAGAGATTATAGCAATTATGGACCAAAAAAAAGATCACATACCAGATATCAACTAAGCATAGAAATAATTACATGTCATAATGGCATAGAATATTATGGAATATTAATCATGCTCGTATTCCAAAGACAGTTAATTAAATTAAACTTCAAAATTTTGAAATCAAAATGCCACAAATAGGAAGTAGATCATGCAAAGTAACATTGCCTTATGTTTAGCAAGAATCCAAATATTACCACCACTTAAGATGTTGACATAAAAATTCAAACCCTTGAATTTTAGTTATTTACAGGCAGCAACATCCTAGGTTCTGCCAAATTTTCACGGCCTTAGACTGTATTTAAGGGCCTTCAAATCTAGGCAATGACAAACAAGTGAACTTACCTTATTTTTACTTTTCGCAAACCATAACTTACCATATGTCATTGTGAAGCTCTAATTTTTTCTTGTCCACTTGAATTTTCAAGAAGATTAAATGCTATTGAAAATTCATTATTGGCACCTAAATGAGGAGTTAATAACTTCCCACAATTCAAGAAGTGGTTCGACAAAACCTTGATACTAATTTCTTCTTATGTTCAAAATTGTCAGAGGCAAGAAGAATTAATGAGGTAAAATTTTTCTTTCCCTCAATCTTGACACATTTTCTTGATTTAACACCATAATCAAGAATTTTTAAAAGTTGAAAATTTGGTATGGTATTTAAATCATAAAAAATGTGACAACTTGGAGACAAACTGTTATTTGAAATTTAAGCATGGACTTTACCTCACATTTGCTACTTTGAAGAATAGATAAATAACAAGAATATTTATTTTCTCACTATTTTCAAGCAACTCCTCAAGTCGGGCATGCTTGACATCATTATGTATAAGGACTTGAATTAGATCACCACTTTCATATTTTTGCTTTTCATGTGGTTGATCCTCAACTTGCTTAATATTTTCATCCATGATAATTTCATCATATCCCATAAATTCACTTAACACTGCATTTTGATTAGTGCCATATAAATTATAAAGAGTATCCCAAATGTCCTACTATCACAATGTGAGATAAACTCATAAATATCAATAGTAAGAACACAATATAAAATGTTTAGAACTTCAAAAAGTTTTGGATATCCGCTTGTAATCATCTTCAGTATATTCATCTTCTAATTTCTCAATAACTAGATCATTAACCATGATCTCCCCAAGATCAAGACCCTTGTCCTTGATGTAAAGTTCCATTGTTTCCTTCCACCAAAAATAATTAATACCTTGAAAAAGCAGAGGGCAATCAGAGCTAAAATTATAACTAATCATGGGACCGAACTATCAGACAGTAAAGTCTTAAAAGCATACTACTAGCTCTGATATCAATTGTTGGCCCAATTTGGCTAGATAAATCACCATGGAGGGGGTGAATAGGGTGGTGACCAAAGTCACAAAATAATCAAAATAGAAGTGTGGAAAAGTAAAGGTGGACAAGACATGAGTAATTTTTAACGAGGTTAGCCTCAACCAGGGTTACTGCCCACCTAGAGTTCCCTAACTCTAGGATTAATTCAATTTTATTAGGAGGGATTAGCGTACACCTACTCTAAGTTTTAAGTCATAAGTTGACACCATCAACAAGGCTTAGTAGAGTTGACCTTTCAACTTTATGATCCCACCTAATTACAACTTTGAACAATACAACTTAATTGAATGAACAGCAAATCAAAGCTCAAGGTATGCAAGTAAGTATTGTTGCTTGTGCTCTCTCTTGTGTGTCTTTTTTAGCTGCAAATGCCTCTCAATTTATAGGCAAATGATGTTGAAGATTTTGAGACATCATTTGGAAAGTGACCATTGCATCAAAAGAGGAAGGATAGTCTTCAATGTCAGTTCAAGGCCGTGAAGTGTAGTACTCAAGCCCTTGATCTTCTGCTGTTTGCTTCAACAACTACAATTCTGATTTCTAACTGCTTCTTACTTAATATAAACGTGAAGATCTTTGCCGATTAGTAGTTGATATATAGCAAGCAATATGATTTCAAAAGATATTAACCCATTTAGGCTGACCTTGATTATTTCAATGACATTATCATGTGGAAAATCATAATCTCATAATCAAATTTGAATCACAAAATATAATATCATAAATATCACATATTCAAATTTGAATTCTAAACTATCTCAAAAATATTATGACACTTTATATAAAATCAATTAAGCAATACCAATATGCCAGTATCCACGTAAAAAATATAGTACATTTAAACAATAGTGATTCTAAGGTAGATTCAATTATAATATAATAAACATACCAATAGACCAACTTCTTTTTGTCTTTTGTCAAAACATATTCATAAAATAAGTTGTAAGCTTAAAGAAGCTAACAATTTTGTCCGGGAGATGAATTCATGAGGGCATCTTCAAATTCGATTTATTCCTACTTAGTCTAAGGTGGAAAATTTCACAAAAGGGCTTCCTTTTCATATGTTTCACTAGTTCAAGATCAATCTATCAATTACCCTTCCTGTACATATTGAGGGAGGGCAATAGTGTATACATATTTATATTTTATATTTTGTTATGGGCCTTGTACATTAATAGGTGTATATACACACACACACACACATTCCAGGGGCCCCAGTTGGAAGCAGATTGTCTCAGATCATTGCACACGGAATAGCAGAACTGACACAAAAAGGAACTGTATTTACGTAAAATTATTAATTGATGTAGCATTCATCAAAGGTTGGGATTTTGCCTTTTGAGCCCCATTTCTACTAAATTATTATCATAACATTCTCAATAAAACCAAACGGGAGTATACTCATGCATAATTTACAAATATTTCTACTCCCCCCAAAGACAATTCATAATATCAATGAATCGTTCTTTTGGTCTATGAGTAATTGCCTCTAACATGATGGTCATGGAAAACCGGTTTACAATCTTACATTTTAACCTACAAATAAATGCTTGATAAAAAATTGAATTATTGACACTTTGGTTCCTAAGTTCGATGGTAACTATTTTTAGGCCCCCACCTTTCCAAAACTAATTCTAGGGTACCTTATGTCTTCAAACAACCAATTTTTAGGTTATGTTTCTTATTATTTTAGTCCTTGAACTTTTTGAAATTGCAGAAAGACCTCTAGATTGGGTGAACTATGAAAATAAGTTATTTTAAGGGTCCAAAGAGAAAATATGCTTGTTTTTAATGATTAAACTTCTTATAATGACTTTACCGCTATTAATTATCATAATCTACTACTTATGTCTCAAATATTATAATTTTCGTGGTTATAGGCCCACCCTGCTTAACAAAATAATTAAAACTTAATTAGAGAATTTTGACCGTTACTTGAACTTAGTTGGCGATGGACTCCGACGTTCTTTTAGCTTTCAATTTATAGAGATTGCTAATCTCAACCCCATCTTCCTTAGATTGGGCACAACATAGATTTGTTTTATTTTTTATCTCAGACTATAGTCACTAATCAAGTTTTTAATCTTTTTCGAGGATAGTGGAACTCTAATCAAGAAATTATAATATTTAAGATTTAAGGTTCCATTGAATAATGTTTACTGCTGGGAAATTTCTTTTATTGAAAACTTGAAAGTGGAAAGATTAAAATGGAAAGATTGAAGAGGGGCTTCATTTAAGATCATTAGAGATGCTTGCTGACGGAGAAATGAAGAATCACAACTTCTCTTTTGCTTAAGAATGCTCAAATGACCGTGTCCTTTCTCATCACTCTACCTCTCCTTTTATAGAGGGGATGAGGGTGCATAGGATGCCCTAATGGCTGCAGTACATATTACTTTTACACATGGTTACAGTACATTCATATGGCTACAGTTACATTTACATGGCTACAGTAGACTGCTTTATTGTACAGACCTAACACTTGTCAAAATAGTACAATCATAAGGTAACTAGGGGTGTTCATCGGTCTAGGACCGGCCGGCAGGATCGAGGACCGAAAATTTGCCAGACCTTGGACTAAGGACCGGACCAGTCTGGAGTCGGTCAGAACCCGGACCGGACTGACTCCAGACCGATCCTGTGGCAGCCGAGGCAGTAAGGCGATAAACCTACTCAATCAACCATTTAACTGCTCATTCATCACTATCAAATAAACACACTTAATTTTTTCTTTCCCATTGGAATTAAGAATTCAATCAAAAAATTGCCAAAACTCAACTCAACAATCACCATGATTAAATTAATTGACCTTTTCAAAGTAAAGCAATTCGAAACATGAGCAAAGCAATTCAAAACAAAATTTAGAAAATCTCACAGGCTTCACAGAATCACAGCGAAGCAATTCGAATCATGAGCAAAAAATCCAGATTATCCATCAAATAAAACCTTAGAAAACTCAAATTACAACCCTATAAAATTCGAATTACAAATCAATAAATCACAAATCGAAAAATCACAAAAAACCCTAGAAAATTCACATTACAACCCAAAATAATAGAATCAACAAACGCAAGCATACCTCCACCAAATGAAACGCCACACTGGAAGCCGCCGGCCACCGGCGGGTGGAGAGGAGAGGCTGGAGAGCAGTTCACACTGCGCAGTCGTAGAGAGTCCAGAGAGGCAGAGACCGAGACGCCCAGAAGAAGAAGAAGAAGAACAGTGAGCGAGAGCCGAGATATGAGGCACACAAATAAGAGATTCTGAGATTGAGAGAAGGAGAAGAGACTGGAGATGGAGAAGGAGAAGAACTCGAGGGCTCAAATGAAGAAGAAGAAATGCAGAGCCAGAAACTAGGCAAAGGAAAGGAAAAGTGGAAAATAAACAAGTCTAAAGCCTATTATTAGTCGGGGAGGAAAAGGCGAAAAAAAAAATCACTGATGTCGGTCCGGTTCGGTCCACTGAGCGGTCCATCCGGTCCGAACCCGGACTGGACCGAAAACCGAAAACAGAAAAAGAGAGGACCAAAGACCGGACTGAAAGAGCATAGTCAGGTCCGGTCCGGTCCGATCCGCGCCGTCTTCGGTCCGGTCCGGTCTTGGACCATTTAATGAACACCCCTAGAGGTAACCACTTTTCAGAGTTTTTAATGATGACAAGACTAATTATCATTATTGACATTCTACATGCCTTCATCTCCAATTATATCTTCCAGGCCATCATTATTTAGATAATCATCAAAATCTTTATCAAATTGAAGATACTCTAGATCTCATTTCTCAAATAATTCAAGAAGATATTTTTTTCCTTTTTCTGATAAGAATTTTCCAGCTCCAACATCAAAGAGATAATCAAAGATATATTCTAAAACCGCTTACTCTACGTTAATGTATTCTCTAAACTCATTGTTATAGGCAAAAGTAGTGTTTTTGCATGCATTAATATTTTTCCTTGTTCAATTAATGCCCAACTTTGATGATAAATGTTCTAAAAATCGCTGGCTCTTGCTAAAGTAAGATCAGTAATTAATTCTCATTATTCTAAAAACCATTCTTGTCATTGATCATAGGGATCATCGTAATCAACAGTCTGAACAAGATAATGGGTTGGTTTGATTTTTTCATTTTCATGCTCGATTAGTGCACAATGTACCTCCACATATAGGCATCGATTATTTGGGATTTTTGTTGAACCACCAGGAGATGTTAGAATTCAATGGATCCTTCTGAATATGCATTGTTGGAACATGGTTAATTTTGAGAAAAATAGGTACTTTAGATGTGTCCATAAAGTAAACTATCATCCCATACTCCCAAACTTTAATGATAGGGTCATTTTAAGAGATTGAATTTGCTGGGAAACTAACAACACCAACTCCAGAGTTATTAGGAAAGTAGATCATTGTACTATAAGACTCCCAAATATCACAGGAATAATGATGATAACAGTCGATATAGGCTGCATACCACTTATTGAACTTTTTTTTTGAACACGAGAACTTATTTTTTCTTGAATATCATAAGGACATCTAAGGTAACTAACTTGTAACTCTAAAAAGGAAAATCTGTAGGCTATTAGGTAGGCTAAAGATAGCAACCCAAAATGTGATATACTTATCCTAAATTATCAATAAGAACTTTACTAGAAGGAGTAACCCGTTTTATTGGTAATGGCATCTCATTATGGATTTTCTCCTTTTTTGGTAGGAGTTCTGCTCTAATGATCACCTTTGGCGAGTTCTTGAGTTAAACTATCTGTCAGAGAATTCTTTGATCTATGTATATGTTTAATAGAGAAGGAAACCTGGTTAAGCCACAAGTGCCAACGTAGGAGTCGCTCTTGCGCTTCCATTGTTTGATAAATTCTTTTTCACAATAGCAAGTATTCATTTGCAATTAGTTCGTATAAGAAAAGGTTTTGGGGTTAAAAAGACTATGAACTTTTCAATTCCCTTTATAACTGCAAGGATTTCTTTTTCCATCGTGGGATAGTTGCATTTTGCCCTATTAAAACTTTCACTCCAATATTTGCAGAGTTTTTCTCCTTCTTTAATTTTGAGTACTACACTTCAATGCTCATTGCTAGCATCTATCTCAAGAACGAAATCATCTTCTTCATTAGAAAAATTAAGAACAGGAAAATTTTTACACATCGTTTTGAAGTTTTAAATAATTTTGGTATCATTAGTGATCCATATCTAACTTATTTCTTTCTTAAATTTCTGCTGTAATGGCTTTCTTAGTTTAGCTATATTTTTAATGAAATATGAAGCACAAATAAGGCATCCAAGAAACCTTTGTAGTAGTTCCTGTCTTTAATCTTTTTAGGAAAATTTTCTATTTTTTCTAGAATATGTTTTTGTAGAATAATTTGTCCAGCTTTTATCTCTAAGCCTAAGAACTCAATTTCTTGCTTAACATAAATGCACTTGTTCTTACCAAGTATAATGCCATGATAAATGGATCTTTGGGTAACGGTTAAGACATCATTTTTGTGCTGTTCTATGATTTTAGAAAAGACAAGGATATCATCGATGTAAACTAAACAATAGTGATTGAGATCTTTAATTTGAAGATGTTATCCATTCTTCTTTGGAATATTTGAGGTACATTTTTAAGACCAAATGAAATCACTATCCATTTATAATGTCTTTGAGGAGCACTAAAAGAGGTTACAAGAATACTTTCTTCATCCATTTTTATCTGCCAGTATCTGCTTTTGCAATCCATTTTCGAGAACCAAGAGGCTCCTTGAATTCTATTAAAAAGGATTGTTTTATTAGAAATATAATAATCCTCAAAGACAGTATTATCATTAAGCTTTTTGTAGTTAATCACCATTCTTGCTTTTCCTATTTTTCTTCAGCATAATTTCTCACCATGAAAGCAAGACTGGTGCGAGGACTCTTACTATTCCTAATTAATCATTTATCCAGAAGTTCGTTGATTTGTTTATCAAATTCTTGAATGTCTTGGTGTGTATACACCATTTGTTTGACTCAAATAATAAAGTAACAAAGTGATTTTAGCAAATGTTTTGTCATTATTCCAAAATTTTAGTGGATTATCAGAGTAGAGTTCTTTACTCAATTGCTCTTGTTGTTCAGCAGTTTGCTCCTTAATAGATAACTCAAGTAGTGAGATTGTCAGTGCAATCTCACGTTGTGCAGACATTGCCTTCTCACCACGCTGACTGCGTGTAAACTCAATTTTTTAATCAGTGTAAGTCTTACTTAATTTTTCAGTAGAAATTAAGTGGCCATTAATTGTGAATATTATATGGTTTATGGTCTGTGTGTATGTAGAATATAATCTCTGAAAATTATTTCTATGAATTACCCTTCTATTGCTTCATTGACATAATGCATTGAACTCTTCCTAATTTTATGGATAACCTTTCTATTGTTTTATTGTGGCTCATAATACTATTGTCCACTATTCTCACTTGTAAAGAATTATTGGCTCTTTTCTACATAAACTCTGGAAATGACAATATTTTTCCGAAGCATACAGAACAACCACTATCTATGTAAGCACGTAATTCATATCTATTATATCCCTCTAAACATATCTTTATTGGGGCATAGATGCTATTAGAATTTGTATTGGTAGCTTCATAGCATATCTCCATAATCATGTTTTTGACTAATTCATCCTCACAGATTGGTTCGCTAATAGTTTTGGTTTTATACCCGACGACCTTTCTATCAAGACACATACTTTGATCAACACTACGTCTTGTGGGTTCAAAACTCATTCTACTCATTTCACTAGTCATGCTAATTATATCATCTTCCTTAAGTTCTTCTTTAGCTGATGAAGATCGTTCTTCCCATTCTGATCTTATACTCATGCTTCTTAATAATTAGCGTTTAATGGTTATTGTACTATTCTCTTCAATTTTTATCATGTTTTTCTTGCTGATTTTTGTAGGGTTAGCAAAGTTAGAAATTCATGAATAATCAATTTTTATCTCAGCAGGATTAGATTTAATCCTCTGGATATTTTGCATAGGGGTAAGACTTTCAAACTTTTCTGCTTCTATCATTGTTGCCTTAGTCTTTGGATCTATGGTATTATCAAGTTTGTAGATTATTTTCCAAAATATCTTCAATGGATATCCTCCTCTTTTCATGTTCATCCCAAATGGTTTTATTTTAAGGGATAGCAAGTTTTTAGCAAAATCATCCTTTAGGGTCGCATAATATCTAGGCCAACAATTGAATCCCACTGACCTATTACATAAATTGGCTTTTACCCCTATGATAGTTTGATTATTACATTTGGAATACCTAATATCATAGAGCAAAGTATAAATATCAATGTCTTTGCCATAATACTGTAATGGAGTGAATGGAATTTGGACACTTCCAATATGAATATACCGATATACCGATATTTTTTATCCTTGTTATGTTTAATGATGTTTTTCCAATTAATGAGGTTATCTTCTCCCACAATATACTCACAGTCTTTGATCTCTAGACCTCCTTCCATCATTTCAGACAAATATTTACTCTTTAATTGAAAGATGAATTTTTTTTATAAATCATGTCTTTCTTGATTATAGGAAGGACCCAATCTCTTTTGATTTCTTTGTTATCATTGTCTACCACAAACTCTTCTCCTTGAATATCACCAAAACTAATCGAGCTACTTTCCATCATATGACTTGTTTCTTCATAATCCCTTTCTTTATATTCATTATCCAATATAATTTCAACAATTCTTTTGTTGTTGTTCAGGACTAGGTTTAGTGCCTCATTCTCACTAAGCTTAATATACTCTAGGCTACCAATGTTTCGATAAGCTTGTTATTCTTCATATTTTTGCATTCATTAGCATAATGTCCTACCTCTTAACATGTCCAACATTGCAGTTGTTTTTCCCTGTAGGATAATAAGCTACTTTCCCAAAAAATATTCGTTTTTTAGGACTTGGTTTGCTATAATATTTTCTTTTATATTTCTCTCCCCTTCGCTTGTTAAAGCTCTTTTTTCTTATAAAATTTTTTCTTTCTTTTCCTTTCAGGTTCTTTTCCCCATTAGTGAGGTGAATCCCAGCAAGGTAGAAATTACTTCTTTATTTTCTTTTGCTTTTGGAGATCAAGATATTGATAATTGACCCATTTTCTTAAGTAAGAGATTCTTGAACTAAGGGTATCAATGACATCGACTCTTTCAAGCCATATTATGTATTTTTTTATTAATTATAGAATTTATAGGATATGACAATTTGTTAGAGAACGTATCCAAATTGGTTTCATTATACCCAATTTTGTAATAATATTGACTAAATTCAACAATATAATTTTTTAGATATCTCATATCTCATAACTCTATGTTATTAATCTTTCTTTGTCATTGTCTTGCTTTTTTTTTAGAATCAAGTTTAGCTCTAATAAATTCGGTTTCAATTTTCTTACATAGATTTTTGAACATAGCAGCTGGTGTTTCCATCATTCTTAATGTATTTTTATCATCTTCACTTAATAAATTATATCAGTCAGCTACAGTGCCAGAAAAACTATGTTTGATGTAATTTAGGAAGTTTGTAGCAGTCCATATAGTACTTAGGTTTAAGATACTATTTATGTCTCTTTTTCAATATTCAAATATTTCTTCTCTATTATGAGCTCCATCGATGTTTAGGATGTATCCTGTTTAGCTAATTGGGGTAAGGCCAATTCCTTCGAATGAACTGGTTTTCCTTAGGATAAACCAAATGGAAAAGTTGATTCTACGTCCTATTGGAATGTACTTAGGTCTCCTAGAATAAGCATTTTTTCTAGAAGGCTCACCAAATTCTTCAAGTTTAGGAACATGATTATTAACCAGATTGATCTCTATTTCACCTAAGTCGAGTTCTTCTCCAATTTTATTAAATTCGTCTTCAACAACCATCTTACCATATTTTTTTTAATCAAATTTTCTTCTAATTTCCTCTAAAGGCACAATATTAAGATCTTCTAGCTTGATTAGATTAATCTGCTAATATATTTCTTCTTCTAATTGGATATTATTAGTCTCTTCATTATCGTCAGATAACACGTCATATTTATCACTAATTGCACTCATGGTCTTGTTCAATCCTTCTGGATTTTGTTCTTTCTCGAACATATTCTGCAGTTCCGCAAGAGCATATTACTTATATTCTATCACCTTTTTCTTTTTCTGTTTTTTCAGCCGATTTTTCACCTAATTTTTCTCCTACCTTTTTTTTTAATTTTTATATTATGCAAAGGAAATGAATTTTTATTTTTTGGGTTTTGGAAAGGAAATTTATGCTGAGATGGAGTACTAATATTGGAGGTCACTTTTCCACTATGCCCAACTTCGTTAACTAGAAAAAGGTGAATTATGATAATTGCTTCTTAAGCTCCTTGACTTCAGACTTAATTTTAGCTAATTCGACTTTTAGTTCTAAAACTATATCAGTGATGTAGTTTAATTGAGGTGCTACTGAAGAAATTCCTTGTGGTGAGTGAACAATGTGTGAATAATTTGGAACAGAGCAAGCAGGTGATGATTCACGTATTAACCACAGTTAAATAATATACTTAGTCATTAACTAGCTTAATTATCTTAATTAAATTTGGTCATGTGGCTTTGATATCAGTTGGAAGAGGGTCCTAAATATTACTTATATTAGAAATGGAACATGCACCAAATAAAATTTTTGAAGGTAAGTTTTCAAGGATTTGGACAAAATGTGCAAATATGAAAAGTTGTGGGCGTGCTTTATAAATTAGAATAGTAGTTGGGTATTGAAAATAGCTCAAATCAAATTTTGAGGGTCCTTTTTGTGAGTTTCCTCAAAAGAGAAGCTACCTTAGAATTAGTTTTAAAAACCGAGGGTCCTTAAAATAGTTTATAGTAAATTGAGGGTGCCTTTGTGCAGTTTCTCAAAAAGCAATTAGAAAAAAAACTTCGATCACGAGGTTTTAACGGAAAAACCCCATGTTGTCATTAGTCACCGGTGAACGATTTTTTTGGGGGTGGGGGTTGGTGTTGGCTCACTAGGTCACTAGCACTTTATAGGAAATTGAACAATTATATCATGTAATTAAGTTTTTAGTGAAATAAATTGTTTAATTTGTTCAAGCGCTTATACCGACGTACATAATTTTTTAATTTTATTTTCAAATGAGGCGCGAAAGTTGAGGTAGATAATATTAGAATTTAGATTTTTGAAAACTCCTCAAACACTTTATTAGTTGAGCTAACTGGCATCCACATTGACACACAATAGTTGATTATTAATATTCTAAGTTTCTAACTTAATTGCTGAAAATTAGAAAGCACATTAATATCATCAATAAACATGATAAGTTAGACACTTATTAATTTACTCAATGAAGAATTTGTAATATTAATATTTAACAAGGATATTGTTGGTGAGATCCGAGGGACCCCACTTTGACCAAGGCCCATGGAAATAAACCCAAGTAAGATTCTATTCTAAAACTAATTGACAATAGGCGGAGTAGTCTACTTGATTTATATACCATGGTCTTTCCTTTCAAACTCCTAATGGAGTTATAGACGCCTAAAAATGACATTTCGAATTTTATAAAATGCTCGATGAAGAAATTATTCCCCAACCTGTGTGTTTGGGAGAAAAAACAAAAAATGAGCAACAAAAGAGCCCAAGAAAACCAAACAAGCTTAAATTGACAGTGTTCAACGTCCAGTTAAGATCCATCTATGGAGCATGAAATTATTGACTTTAGATATTATTATTCTTCATTGAATACATAAGTCTTCTAGCAACATATTATGCACTAAGATCCAATAAGCACAAATAAAGATACAAGTCGATTACTAAAACATGTGCTCAAAATGATACATGCTTACTATTTCACTTATATCTTCTTCCACATTTATTTAAAAGTTATAAAAATAGTTTTATTAGAAAATGTACTCAACGAGCTTTTAATAAAAAAAGCGAATCACTCAAAATGGATGTTAGACATGAAAATTATAGCCAAAACAAAATTGCGGTGTGTGTAACCCCAGAACTTGGCCGGTTCATTTCATAGTCAACCAATCGGGTTCCGTATATTCCTCACTCTCAGGGCTCTTATCTGCCTTAGTGCTAATTAATTATTCTAAATCCTAGTTAGATTAATCCACTGTGTTTAATTAATTAGAGTCGCATCTAGATTAATTCATTTATTTAGATTAACCTTAATGGGATTAGGATTATGTCTCTTTTCTCTAAATCAAGTCTAGCTACACCTTCAACCACGATAAAAGGGGGCTGTTTTAAGGGATATAAGCTAATTACTAAGGTGTATACTGAAAATGACTTATATACACTACTTCATATACACACACACACACACACACACATTTATATATACATATGTATATATATGTACTTATATGTATGTATGTGTGTGTGTATATATATATTTAGATTAACCTTAATGGGATTAGGATTATGTCTCTTTTCTCTAAATCAAGTCTAGCTACACCTTCAACCACGATAAAAGGGGGCTGTTTTAAGGGATATAAGCTAATTACTAAGGTGTATACTGAAAATGTGTATATATATGTATATATGTATGTATATATATATATATATAGATATATATATATATAATATATATATATATATCTATATATATATATAATATATATATATATATATATATTATATATATATATATATATATATATATATATATATATATATATATATATATATATGTCCTCCCACACTTATTTACAAAAATTAAAAAAATCGAAAAAAGAATAAAAAATAGTATTAGATTCGAAAATGACGCGTATCCCCTTAAGGCATGCGCTACTGGGTGCCACCTTTTGAGGTAATACTACTATGAGAAAGCTTGTTTTCCAAGGTGGTAAGTAAAAAATGTAGTTTCTATCAATCAAGTGGGATTGAGTTAAATTCTAGTAAACCTAACTCCTAGTATGATGGTGCATTTCCACACTAAGCACTGGGATGAATTCAATGTTTTGATCTACTATGGGGTCAAAAGTTGATGCTTTGATGTCATCCATGGAGATTAAGAGTTTTGATGTATACATTCTGTTTATATGCTGCTAATATCTCTGTTGCAAGGGTGATTTGGTTCGTTAGAATGTGTATAGTTTTTCCCTTGTACATATTTGTGTTTTGTTTGCAAACCCAAAAAGCTTTTTTATTTTTCTTTCTTTTTTTTATTTTTCTTCTTCAAGATTTTATAAGTATATCTTCTGTAAACTCTCATGAGGCCTCACTCATCCACTTGGAGAAACCAAGCGGTTTAAAGGGCTTGTTGTATACACTAAATGCAATCGTAATTCCTACGGAAGTGAGTCAGCCCTTTGGGTTAGTTTTTCTTTTCTTTTTTTTTTTTTTGGCTCAAGGATGAGCAAAAGTTAGGTGTGGAGATATTTGATAAACCTCTACTTGACCTTATTTTACCCTTTTATTTGACCCATTTCCCCTTATTTGTATATTGGATCTTAATCAGAAAGGGTCAAATGTGCTTCCTTTCATTTATATTGTGCTTATAGAAGTGTTTTTTTAATTTTTAGGAAGTGCTTTAAGAAATTGTAAAATTCAAAAGTGTTGACGGAAAAGAAAGCCATGGTGATGATTTTTAAGGGAAAAAAAAGGTCCAATGAAGTTTTTAGGACCAAAAGACCAAGATGGAGGAGCCCAAGAAAGTACCCAGTTGCTCGTGCACTAAGATCAAACCGTACAGAAACCTGCACTATTTAGCCATGCTTCTCAAAGCTATGTACGAGCAGTCGTACATATCCATGCTGTTCTATAGTTTCTTAAAGCACAAAGCTGTACGTTTTTTGCACAACTGTGTGTTTTCCAGCTTTTTGCGATACTTAAGCACATTTCAAACTTTATTAACAGCACCTTTTAGACTATCTTGAGGAATTTTCCTTTAACAATTTTTAGGGTTTGTCATAGCAGCCTAAAACCCGTTAGGGGGAGATTAGATTAGGTCAGTTGATTTATACTTTATACTAGATTGTGGATTTGGCTGTTCAAGATTATTTTTCTCTTCTCTTCTCTCTCTCTCTCTCTCGCTCTCTCTCTCTCTCTCTCTCTTGCTCTCTCTAGTTTCATGCTTCTTGTTTTGCTTGCTAGTTTATTGGTTCCTTGGTTTGCTTTTGTTTTGATGTTTAGCTACAATTAAAGTAGTGATTTGTGGTTATGATTAGCCCTCTAGATGGCTAGCTGATCTTGGTTAAGCCTTATACCTTATCTTGTTTATGCTTGAATTTTGAGCTTTCTCTCATGGCAACCAAGTGTTCGATTAAATGCTTAAAAGAGCCTTCATCTGTGTTTTGGGGCAATTGACTTGTGCTGAAAGGTGAGGTTAATTATTTAGTACGAGGTAGAGAGGATAGCTAGCATTTGGACATAAAAAGAGCCCGAATCCTATCTAGTTTCAGGGTTGCTACTCTTATAGTGTGATTGGGCTAACCCATGAAAGTAGGTGATTCGAACAACTAAACTATCCTTTAACCCTTAAAAGCAGGCTGGGGTGAGTTTTGATGGTGCAACAGATCATCTCTGAACGCTAGCATAACTTAAGAAGGTAAGGGTTTGACTTGATTAGTTGGTCTATCATAGGTTTAATAATAATCGAAGTCCTTTTTGTTTGTTTTAGTAGTATACTTCTACTTCCTATCATGAT
>JAKOGI010000047.1:202500-265000 GCA_029747015.1 Carnegiea gigantea | reverse complement strand
AACAGTCAAATTGACAAGATCAGTAGAGATTTTTTTTCTTAAAAAGCTTAAATGACAACAAAGGTCTACCTATGATTTCTTGGGATAAGATTTTTCAACCTAAGAATGTTGGCGGGCTTGGACCAAGAAAGATGGAAGCAATTAATAGTGCATTCCTTAGGGAATTAACTTGGAAACTGTTCAATGATCAAACCTTTGGGTGGAATAGATGCAAGTGAGATACTTGTTAATTAGAATTTTTTTCTCGACAAAACCAAAGAAATTAGATTCTTATGCTTGGAAGTGTATTCGTAAGAACCAACGATAATTTCAAAAGGGAGTTGATGGAAAGTAGGCAATGGAACAAATATTAACTTATGGCTAGATGATTGGTGTGTCAATGATTGTTTAGCGAATTTGCTCAGTATCACAAATCACTCCCTCATAGATACTTCTCTTAAGGTATACATTTCATAGTACGGAGCAAAGAATGGGATGATGCTAGATCCAACCGCTAGTAGGCTAGCCCATCTACATTTGATTCTTATATCACCTATCTCCTTTAACGCAGTTCCTGATTTTGTTTGTTGAGGACTGTCAAGTGATGATGAATTTTATACAAAATTCGTGAAATGGGCAGCCTAGATATTCAATTTGTTTAACCCATATGTATAGGATTATAACTAGATTTGAAAACTAGATACTATGCCAAAGCTAAAAATTTTCTTATGGAAACTTTGTTATGCTTTTCTTTCCGCCAAAGGAACCCTGCTTAAAAGAGGTATGAATATTGTTCCTCTTTGTCCTTTCTGCCAAATGAGAATGCAAATCATCTTTTTTTGCATTGTCCTATTACATAGGATTATTGTAGACTTGAAAACTCTCATAATTGGATAGGTAGCAATTTTCTATCTAACCGACAAAATGGTATCATACAAGTACTATATAGTGCCAAAACTATGATTCCTGTAGTTAAAATGGATAGAGAATCTATGTTACTTTGGAGTACATGGAAAACAAGAAATAGGATAGTATTTCGCAATAAAATGCCTAATCCTGGAAGTACATTAATTAATAAGAGCAAAAAAATGCAAGCGCCGAATGGTACATTACACACAAACTCACACACACACACACACACACACACACACACACACACACACTCTTTAACCATCAAACCAAAGCTCTTCAGCCGTTAACTGTAAGAAGACTCATTGGGTAGAATGGAGAAGAACACAAAGTGGGTTCGTCAAAATCAATTTTGATGGATCTATAACTTCACAAGGAGTAGCCAAAGGCTTCATTATTCGAAATTGGGAGAAAGGATTTATTCAAGCAGCATCATTTAACCTGGTAGCAACATCTATACTAGTAGCAGAGGCAATAGCTATGAGAAATGACATCAAGTAGCAATTCAATCAGGGTGATAACAAAATTTTCATGCAAGCAGCGCAAGTTCATATTCAAGTGCCATAGAAAATTTGAGTCTTAGTTCAAGATATTAGCACTTACTTCCAGCTTTGTAACAATGTCATCATCACTCAAAATTTTAGTCCAGACAATCGTGCAGCTGACTGGTTAACTAGATATGGTCTATCTTTACATTTCATAATAGTGCAGAATGACATCCCACATAAGATCTATTATGTATCCTCAATGAATATAGTCTAGGGATAACCCCTGAGAGAAAGACAACCTAAATTAAACCACTTTCCATTCTTACAAAAAAAGGATAATAATAAAATTCTTATCTAAACTTTGTTACTGGCACGATATATACTTAACTTTAAAGACATTCGCGTGGTACATACATTTAATTGGAGTTTGGATGATGTCACTTGACAATGTGGCTCACATATTGATGCAATTGACTTTATTTTAATAGGGTCATTGACAATAATATATTGTGCTTTGAAGATACTGGACTGTAATACTTCAACTCTAAACTTGGATGTCTGTGCACTGTACTATCAACCTATTAACTACTTGCATACCAAGAGTAGTTTAAAGATGTTCTGACTTGGTGTAATGCATAAATTCCATAATAGTATTTAATTGCATATGCTTAAAATGTTGAATTTCTAAGCGTATGCAATTGCATATATTTAATATGCACTTACATCACTGAAATAAAACATCTTCAAACTCGATCTTGGTATATAAACAGTAAGTATGCCGATAGTGCCATATAAAGACTTCCAAGTTCAAAGTTGCCAATACCCCAAAATCAGTATATTGTCATCCAAAAAATCCTATTCTAAATATTATAGACATTATTTTAGATATTAGTCTTTTCGGTTTTTTGGAGATATTGCTTTAGATATTTAAATTTATTTCAGACATTATTTTAAATATTTAATTATATCTTTACTAGATCTTCCTCTTTAATATTATTTATTCGTGGTTTAAGTAAAATTAAATATGTAAAATCATATTTACATTATCAATATGCTTTTCATATCAGTCTTTTCAATGGTAAACTTTCACCTATAGTAAAAATGGATATATATATATATATATTATATATATATATATATATATATATATATATATTATATGTGTGTGTGTGTGTGTGTGTGTGTGTGTGTGTGTGTGTGTGTGTGTGTGTGTGTGTGTGTGTGTGTGTGTGTATATATATATATATATATATATAGATATATTGTGCAAACAGTTTAAATTTGGGTATATATGACACAAATTCACTAGCTTGGATTACTTTATGGCTTCAACATATACTTTGGATTATTTGAAGTTGGTATTCCTTATTATTATTTTTTTTTTTGGGTAAAATGTAAGTCAATCACAAAAAAGACATATGCAAAGGTTTAATAACTTGGGCATACCTAAGTTATAACATCACACTCATATCTATCTCAATTTACCTAAGAACATTCTTCCACATTCTTTTTGAAGCTCAAAAACATTTCTAGCTATATTCTGGAATTTCCTCCTATTGCTTTCAGCCCACACATTATAAACAATAACTGATAAAAGTAAATGCTCTGCGTACTTGGTTTCTTCACTGGTAAGTAATAACTTCCATGGATGCCAAGGCATTTTACACTCAAGTTATTATTATTATTATTATTATTATTATTAATTATTCCATTCAACCCACACATTATAAACAATAACTTCTTATTATTATTATTATTATTATTATTATTATTATTATTATTATTATTATTATTATTATTATTATTATTACTGTTATTATTATTATTGTTATTATTATTGTTGTTGTTGTTGTTGCTGCTGCTGTTGTTGTTACTACTACTACTACTACTACTACTACTACTACTACTACTACTACTACTACTACTACTATGTCTACTATTATTTCTTCGCTAGTAAGTAATGACTTCCATGGATGCCTAGGCATTGTACACTCAAATTTGTTATTACATATCACTAAGATCTATGTGTAGTAGTTATAATAGAAGAAAAGATGATCCCTATCCTCACCTGAATGACTACATAAAATTCATATGTAATTATGCGCAATATGCCATTTGATCAATCTAACTTTAGTTTACAGTCTTTTAAGAATAGTAAGCCAGTTAATAATGCTAGCTTTTAGAATGTTCCACCGGCTCTAAATAACCTTGGAACATTTCAAGTTAGGACTTTTATCTATTGTACTCCATTTATAACCTTCTACCATAAAGCATGCCAATATGTGATCCTTTCCATTTATCAAAGTATTAATCAAAACCACTTTTTCATCTTTATTTTATCTTAACAATTTGCTTCCAAGACTAACTTGCTGTTCTTGGAGCATGATAATTCCACCTGTTTGCCTCCTTCAAGTGTATATGATTAATCCAGTTAACTCAAAAATTGTCCGCCTTACTTGCTATACTCCATACATATCTCCTCAGGGATGCAATATTCTAAACTTAAAGGTGTCTAATCCTCAACCATCCCTTGGATTTAAGTTTGCATATCAAATCCTAGGCCATCCAGGAGATTCGTTCATTAGGTCTACCACTCCATCATAGGAATCATTGACAGACCTGAGTGACTTGCTGTATAATTATTATAGGAGGTATAATTATAGATGACCAATACAGCTGCATTTTTTGCCTAAGAAAAAAATAGACGTATAGATAGTGTATAAACAAACTTATCCGATTTTAGAAAGGAAACAAATTCGTGGTGTGGTTGACCAATGCCCTAAAACCAAAGTTTCTACCCTAATAGCACATTGAGGACTCGCAAGAAATCGATCTCCAGGGATCCAAGGCTAGTTGATTGAACTGTGTACTGAAATGAACAACAATGAGTACTGTTGAAAAATTATCCAGAATAAAGAGATGAAGAGAAAGTGTAGGAGAAGTGTTTGTTTTCTATGTGTATGAAACAACAGTAGGGGAAGGAACTTATAGTTAGAGAATAATAACAGAAAAGGAAAAGATAAAGAGGCTGATTTTGTGGAAAAAAATCAAAATTAAATCAGAAAAAATCAATGCTAATTATGCAGAGAGTAATTGAAATAGTCGAAATGATATTAGTAACGGATACTCGCCAAATTCATTAACTAATCTTTAACCCAAAATGATAGTCAATATAAGCCTACGCCCCTGATTATAGTTTGGCCCAACTGGGGGGGTGGGGGGATGTGCATGCGCATGTGTGGGCTAGAGGCTCCTCTACCCACTTTGCTTTCTAGGAGGTGAAGAAAGGCTGGGCTATAAAAACTTGACTTGCTCAAAGGAAAAGTTTCATTTAGGACACTTGAAAAATGGGTTTTCCTCTCTTCCTTTTGAAGGAAAGTCCAACATTCCCTCACATGATTCGAAGGAGCTAAAAACAAAGAAACACGAAGTACTAGATAATAGAAGATAAAATGTGCATATATCAATGTCTTTTGGACTTGAATTGGTACATGGTGTTTACAAGTCTGTCATACATTCATTAGGTTGGGAAAATCCTACACCCGAATGGCTTTTATAAAGATCAAACTATGCATACTCATTTTCACCTAAAATCATAAATCCTCACATAATGTAGAAACACTAAAGCCCTTGGGTCAATACCTGGATTCTCAAGAAGCTCTAAAGAGGCTTTAGCACAAAAACTCTCATAAGGGGCATGCATCGATCCCACATTCACATACGTGAGTTCCATCAGGTGTACACTATCATGCACCACCATTAAGGCTATGGACTCTTTAAGAACCAGAGGTTCATCCTTACAACAGTTAATAATAAGTGTAAGTACTACTTGGTTTATTCATAAGAATGGGTTGTAGTACAAATGTTTGAGTTGTTTCATGTCAGCGCTTAACCTATTGAACTTAGATTCTTGTCCAAGATGGGTATCCATCACGATGGACTTAGTCAATGGGCTAAAGTCCTATTCCTTGTGCTGACACCGACACTTCACCCCTACGAAGGCCTCCCGTGAAAGGATATGCAAGATACCTTTATGATTTTATATATTTAAGTGATATCTTATTATCACTTACTAGATTTTTCATGATTCTGTGCTTTAAATGAATGTGTCTGCTCTTCCGTTATAGGCTTGGTTATTAGCCACTCCTCCGGCTACTCATGAGTCACAATATATGGATACTGATCGAGTTGGCTTTCCCCTAAAATAAAATATATGCCAGGAGGCCTCTTAGTCACTCTGCCTCATTACCTGCCAATTTTAAAGCAATATATGCAGATTCCATTGTTGATTTAGCAATATAAAATTGCTTGGATGATTTCCAAGATATAGTACCACTAGCAAAAGTAAACATATAGCCACTGGTTGAATTTATTTCATCATTATCTGATGCCTAATTAGCATCACAATAAGCCTCCAACATAATCGGAGAGGTCTTAAAATGTATCCCCAATTAATGGTCCCTTTTAAATATTTTAGAAGTCTAATTAGGGCAGCCTAGTGATCATTCTTAGGGTTGTGTGTATATCTACTTAGTCTACTCACAGCAAGGGATTTAAAACGCGGATGCAGGCACATTTGCAGTTTCGATTGCACTGACACGGGATCATTTGGAGACGCTAGTTGCGGAGCGGATCGCGTCCGTCGCGGCGTAAGAAGGTTCACATAGTTAATTTTGTCATCTGTATTTGTATTTTAGTACCACAATTCGTTAAGTAATGTTATTTTATAGCATAGTTCTTATAACTAGATTACAATGGGTCAATTTTAACAATAGTCAAACAAAATAAGTAATAAAAGCTTTGACGCAAATTGTAAGGTTATAGACTAGTAAAAATGGTACAACATTAGAATAGTTCATTTAAACCAAACAAAGAAGTTGACAAAAGATACAACATGATAGCAATCATACTTTATTTCGTACATTCAAATCATCAAACTCCACAAATGAAATACAAATAATCACTACCAGAACGAACGGTGAGTAGGCTCTTGATAATTGGTTTCGTCATTTTGATCTTCTATATAACCTCTATCTATCCCTTGTTGTTGGAAAAGGTATGATGATGTTGCATCCATCTAAGATTGACCAGTTGAACTCAAATCTCCGCCATGAATTGTGGGACGGTAATAATAATGGTCCTCGTAATTGATAGTCCTGTGGTTGAAAACTTGAAAATTGTCATGATTTTGGGTACTTGGATTGGATTGAGTAAAATGTAGTTCACCACCAGGTTAAGAGGGGTAAGATTGGTCAGACGATGTACCCCAATCTACATTTGTTTGATTATATCCATAGTTATATGGACCACCATCACGACTGTCAGAACCACATGACCAATTACAATAAGCAGGCGCTGTAAAAGTGGAAGGCATTTGTTGTTCATCTGTATACCTATGCGTGACATGGTTGTCATAATTAGGTAGAACTTTGGTTACTTTATCTTTGGCCTTTTTGAGGCGATGATAAGTATGTGCAATTGTCTCTTCTTCATACTCTTCACCTTTTCTGCTATTATGATCAGACATAATAGGGCTAACATCTCTTGAAGATGGTTTAGAGGATTGAGAAGTATCATATGGGTCATTACCACCTCGATTACCTCCATTCCCTCCATCTCCACTTCCATCAAGTGCTTGGAGGACTTAAATCGCGTCCAGACCCACTGTTGTGGGTACCTTTAGATGGTTGATCTACACTGTAACAAAATGGAGGAGAGATGCCCAATTGTTGATCCTCATCATCGTCAATTTTCATAATATCATCCTCTTCTTAGCCATCCACATCCAACCAGTGTAAATCATCATTTTCAAAAACTGGTCGCTCCTTTTCTGACAACCAAAGATTTATTGGATCAATATCATCGAAGATGTGGTCCAGATCAATGGGATTGAAGGAATCAGTGAGTTGCTCTTGACTTCTTCTTCCTATACTTCGCAGTTTCAACTTCTGGTTATAATGGAGGTAGACAATTAGATTGAGCTTTTTGTAAGTTAATCTATTTCGTGTCTTGGTATGCACTTGACTAAACATACTCCAATTTCTCTCACAACAAGATGCAGAAGTTGTTTAACTTAAGATTCGAATTGTAATGCGTTGGACTTCAGGTGCACAACCGCTATGAGTTATCCACCATTCAGCTGCATTACACAAATTATAAAAATAAGTTAAATATTTCAAGCCCCTCATATGCAATATAACTACGATTGTGTTTAAGTATGTAACCACCTAGCATTGTGTTCTTCACCGTGCTTTGAGCTAAAGGTGTTCCAAAACTGTCTTGGCTTTGACTATACAAGAAAAGCTGCATATCTATATTCACGTTATTGATATGTACATCTCCCGCACACCATGTTAGAGTTGTCAACATGTATTTGTCGTAGCCTTACCTAATTCATTGCTGTTATTTGTGTTTCAATATTTGGCTCCTACCTTATTATCGCTCTTTGTACTCTGGCCCTTACTTTTGTGTCATGAACGACTTGTTGATGTTCTCGATACATGTATTTAGGATTGAAATAATATCTTGAAAAAGGGCAATAGCTGCAATACACATTAATGAACGATATAAACAATCCATATGCAATGTAATAATTAGTTAATCGCTAATAAACAACAAATGAATAATTAAAAAACAATGACAATTTAGTTTTACCAACAGCATGTAGATCGGAGTATAACTAAAAGTTTAATCTCCTGTCGATGATGTCCCAATACCTTTGATAATATCTGCAATTGTCCTTTGCAGCGTGCTTAGCCCCAACTATGGCCTCATATATGTAGGTCATCGTAGGCTTACTATCTCCATCAACGAGTCTCAAAACCCTTACCAAAGGTTTATGC
Organism: Carnegiea gigantea; assembly: GCA_029747015.1. Taxonomy (NCBI): domain Eukaryota; kingdom Viridiplantae; phylum Streptophyta; class Magnoliopsida; order Caryophyllales; family Cactaceae; genus Carnegiea; species Carnegiea gigantea. The sequence goes on along the minus strand of JAKOGI010000047.1, from coordinate 256,782 downwards.
ACTTTGAGAACGTCTTCTGTATTTCTCTAAAATTTCAAAGCTTTAGGCGTGGATGATAGAATAAGTTCACGCACTTCTTTAGCATTTGCATTATTCGCTTTTTCCCATCTAGAGTTCTGCCGCTCATATGATTCCCACATGTTTCTTAGAGCAGTTTTACGTTTAATTACACTCTCCAAAGACACAAAGTTAGTGGCAAACCGTGTTACACTAGCTCTGACAATGTCTTGGCCATTGTTGAACTTCTTCATATAATTCACAGCCCAATCATACTTATATATATAGTTGGAAATCTTCCTTGCAGGCTCTATAACTTTACCTATGTTCATCTTCCCAGCAAGGTCCTCCAAAATAAGATCCAAGCAATGAGCTACACACGGCGTCCAGTACAGAGTGGGATACTCATCCATTAATCTTATCCCTGCGGCCTTCATTGCGGATGCATTGTCCATCACTATTTGCATGACTTTCTCTGCACCAACCTCTTCGATAACTTTCTTCATCAGCTTTAAGTAATAATCAGCATCTTTGCATTTGACATGTGATGTATAAACTGATCTGTGACAAACAGTGATGCCATTCGAATAGATGAGAAAATTGATTATGTTTTACCTAGTCATACTCGACCAGTCGTCACACATAATAGTGACACCGCTTTCCTACCACATGTTAGCAAATCTTGATATCCATTGCTTTATCTCCTGGCAGGCCTCTGGTAGATATATTTTTGCGAGTTCATAAGAACTTGGAGCCCTGACATCCTGACCAACTTCACAAATAGTGTTAAGGAGTGGATTGGTATATATGGAATCAACAACTGTGAATGGTTGGTTGTTCTCAATTACACAACTTCCAAATGCCTTGATTAACTTTTTCTTTACACTTTTCATCCAACTAACATTCACTTTTGATCGTTTGGTTCTGGTTCGATCTTTTTCAAGATCAATTTCCACTACCTTCAGTCTCTCTGCAGAGGTTGACAGAGGTGTAAATGCCATAACCCCTTTTCCTCTAGAGCCTCATTCCCACACTGTAGCAGATCTATGCATTGGGCCTTGATTGCTTCCTCCTTCATCGTAAAAACTACCCCTACTTGCTCTAAACACCTGTTGGTCATGATCGAGTTGGTGTTGTTGTAGACTTTAGTATCTAGCAATTGCTAGTTGCTCGTCGTCCTCATCATCATCTTCATCAACATTAATTCGGTTAATTGATCTTGCGATTTCTTATTCTAAGTCTCTAGTCCTTCTAACCTTGTCTTTCTTTTTCTCTGCGAATTCTTGTAGTAACTTACTCATATCTCTTTTAACCTCAACAAACACTTCAGGACGTGGTGCAACATCATCCGTCTTGTGTGTTAAGTGTTGCTTTGAATGTGTGATCTCACCTTTCATTATCTTACCACAAAATTTGCACTGCACTTACTTTTTGTCACCATCAACCATAGTATCAAAATGCCATCCCACATCTTCAGTTGATCGACTACTGTGCCCTAACATTTTTACCTGACCTATATATAATATAGATGAAAAAAATGAAATAATAACTTAATTAACATGAAGGTGGCATGATCGTAAATCGTACAAATATAATAATTAATGTCAATTATCATAAAAATTACGTATTTAATATAAATATCATAAATCTAACATAAAAATGCCATAATTAACATACAGTGACATACAACTTTCCTAATTAAGACAAATGTAATATGATCATAAATAATATGAAGGTAACATAATTAATAGAAAACATGATTACGCTAACATATTTAACATAAATAACATATATATAATTAAATTAATAATTAATATAAGCATAACTGAAAAATCACATAATTAACATAAGTAACATAAAAATGTCATAATTAACAAAAAAATATGATAACAATAATATAATTAAGTATTAACATAAATATAATTAACTTTCAACAATTTAATTTTGTGAATGGGATGCCCTTTATTTCGTTCAAACTTCAAAGTTGAAACAAATTAAAACCCTGGCATTCTAGAACCCTCCACCATAGTCCTCACCTTCGGTGGCCCTGTGCTCACCCTCACTCTTCGGCTCTTCAACTACTTCCTCCTCCTTCGCCTGCTGTGAATCCCTTCTCTTCTCTCGCTCTTTCGCCCATCCCTTCACTGGCGCCGTCTGCTCAGATTCCACAACCCAATTTCCTCCCAAGCCACCCACTTTCTTCCACTATGAAGATGCCACAGCCCAGATCTGATTTCTTTGATGGTTGCTGCTTCACAGAACTTGGTTACTGCAAAAAAAGAGAAATAGCATAAATGAGGTATGTGTTTCTGCCATGGCTTATGGTTCACAGATTAACACTATTAATTTTGCTTACCACTTCCAGATCTGTTTTCTGTTTCTGTTTTTCTTCCCATTTATGACACAAATCGTGAATTTATAATGGTCATGGTGTATTGATGTATTATTTTCGCCACTCATGCTTCTTTGTCTTCTGTGTTTCTCTAGTGAACATTTTTCTATCTCAAAATATATGCTTGAGATTTTCTGCTTCTTTGTCCCCTATCTTTTTAGCCATTCTCTGATGCTTTATCTTTATTTTGAACTTGGAATCATCTTTCATGTCAAGCATTTGTCCAATGTGTGTGTTTTGTTGAATTAAGGCTGAGTTATTCGCCCGTGACGCACTATGTCACAGGTGACACGTCCGTTCCCTTATGACCCACTTGTCACACTGACTTTTCAGTGAATTTTGGTTCATTGAAGTTGATTTCCGTGTTACAACAGCCGTTCCGGGACGGAACAGTCGAGTTTTAAAACACTGCTCATAGCATAGGATATATTAGGCCAAGTATAGTTCTTCAGAAACATCACACTACCAATTATCTTATCATACTTTCTTTATGATATGCTACCTCCTTTATTCTTTTCCAAATGAAAACTAGTATCATAGGGGGTCCTTATCGAAATATGGTCCAATTGACCAAACTTTTTGAGTATCCTTTCAATATAGTGAGAGATTGGCTAAGACTTACACCTTCTTTGATTCTAGTTATTTTAATACCAAGAGTAACATCTGCATCTCCCACACCTTTCATGTTAAAATATGTACCAAAAAAAGACTTAGTAGCATTAACAACATCGAAGTATGCACCAAAGATAAGCATATCATCCACATATAAACAAATGATTACAGAACTTTGCTTATTAACTTTTGAATATACATATGCATCAGAATCATTAACATGAAAGGCATTAGTAGTAAGAGTACACTCAAATTTTTCATACCATTAGTTTGGAGCTTGCTTTAGTCTATATTAAAATTTGATAAGTTTGCATATCATATGCTCTTGTCCAGGAACCACAAAGCCTTCTGACTGCTTTATGTATATCGGTTCCACAAGATCACCATTTAAGAATGCTATTTTAACATTCATTTGGTGCATAACAATATTATGAATGAATGCAATAGCTAATAATGCATGAATGGTAGCAACCTTAGTTGCAGAGGAGTAGGTATCAAAGTAGCCTATACCCTTTTTTGGTTAAATCCCTGAACCACAGGTCTGGCTTTAAACTTATCTATGGTTCCATTAGCTCTTAAGTGTATTTGAATACCCATTTACTCTGAAGTGTTTTAGAACCCCTAGGAAGGTCAGTCAAAGTCCAAGTTCCATTGGCTATAAGAGACTCGAGTTCACTATTATGAGCCTCTTTCCCGAAATTAGCATTTATGGACTCTGTAGCTTCTTTATAACTCTTTGGGTCCTCCTTTATGAGATACATATTCACAGTTTGCTCATTTAATATCTCTATTTCTACCAAGAAAGTAGTGACAAAGTTAGGTCCAAAGCTAGTCTCAGTTCTAGCCCTTTCACTCCTTCTAGGTTCTCAGCCCATATTACTAGATGACACAATTTTATGACTTGATGTAGATGCAACAGATAAGCACTTATCCATCAAAGTCTTCATGGTAAAAATATACTTAAACAATTCTACATCTCTAGATTCCCCGATGGCGCCAAAGGTAGAGCCATCTTTTACAATAAATCTATATGCAACACTAGTATAAGCACGGCTAATAAAGATAGCACCAACAGTTTTTATACCAATTTTACTTCTTTGAAAATTAAGTAAAACCCCTACATAACTCATACAGAGTTTTGTCAGGCGTTTTGTGTGGAGCTCTATTTAACACACAACAAGCATATAAGATTGCTTTCCTCTGCATCTTGTAGGCATTCCTGAACTAACAAGCATTGGATTCATCATGTCTTTGAGAGTCCTATTCTTTATTTCAATTTTACCATTCTATTATGGGTTATAAGAGGTAGTCAACTCATGAATAATCACTTGTTCTGCATAATATTTCTTAAGGGAGGTGGTATCATATCCTGCTCCTCCATTATACCTAACTCTCTTGATTTTTCGGTCTAATTGATTTTCTACTTTAGCTTTGTAAATTAAGAATTTACTTGTGACCTCATCTTTATTACCTTGAAGATTTACTTTATTGAACCTAAAGTAGTAATTGACAAAAGTAATATAATACTTTTTCCGTCCTCTGCTCATGGTATTTTTGAAGTCACATAGGTCACTGTGAATAAATTCTGATAAATTTGAAGTTCAATTTACATTTTTCTTAAAGGGCTTCTTCGAGTTTTTAGCCTCTACACATATTTCACATTTATCAAATTCATAGTTGCTGAATGTAGGAATTAAACTTAATTGCTTAAGCCTTTTCATAGACGTGATGTTCACATGTCCTAATCTAGCATGCCATAAGGAGTTAGACTCAGCAATAAAAGCAACAGTGACATTCATCTTATGCTCAACAACAAGATCAAGCACAAAAAGCCCCCATTACAAAAATCCCTTGCCTACAAATTCTCTACCTCTTGTGAGAATAACTTTTCAAGAATCAAATGTAACTCCAACTCCACCCCTATTTAGGAGATCAACAAAAAGTAAGGTTTCGATGACTATCTGGAGCATGTAGTACGTTTTGAAGCGAAAGAATTATTCTAGTATTTAGTTTAAGAAACGTACAGACACTAAAGTAGAGTTACCCATAAGGACACATTCACTTTCAACAACCTTTTCTTACTCTTGAAAAAGGTCCCTGCTACTGCGCCTATGTCGAGTGGCGCTAGAATCAGCTATCCTTCATGAAAGAGTTATTCAAGTATTTGCTTTGTTCTCCTTGGATTTGTTACCCACAGGTTTAAACCCTTCATAACAATCTTTGTCAAGATGTCCATACTTGCCATGTGCATTGCACTTTCCTTTGAACTTCTTCCGATTGGATCCTTGTCCCTTGACTTGTTATTATGTCTCTTCCTATGAAGCTGATTTGGCCCCTTTCCTTTTGTTCCCTTAATCCTATCAATCCTTGAACCATTCTTGGACTCAACCAGATTAGCAGCAGATGAAAAGAAATCTAAATTCTTTCCCTTGGATTGAATTCGGTTCTGCTCTTCAATTTTAATATGAATAATCAATTATTCAAGTTTAAAGTCCTTTTCTTTATGTTTCATAGTGCTAACATAATTAGACCATGAAGGAGACAGTTTATCTAGTAAGCAATTGGCTTGAAAGATATCACATATGTTCATAGCCTCAGCCAATATTTTAGCACATAAATTTTTGTACTCATGAACTTGTTCAAGAATAGGTTTATCATCAATCATTGTAGATGACAACAACCTACTACAAGCATTCTTAATCCCAGTATCATCAGAGTCATATTTAGACTTAATAGCTTCCCACATTTTCATGGCACTTTACATATTACTATGAATATGGTATATTGAATCAGTTATATAATGTAAACATAGACCATGACAAGTTTTGTTATCCTTGTCACAGCTCCTTTTAGATCCTCTAGGAGCCTCTTCAGGAGTTAAGTCATAATCAATCCTAGATTAAGTAAGCAAAAATTAAATTTTATCAAGCCACATATGATAATTATTCCCATTTAGTCTAGGCATTCCAGGCTGACACAAGGTAACAAGCATGTTTGTTGATTCAGCCATTAGTCATACGCAAATTCGATTTTAGATTGTTAGGGGGAAAAAAAAGGGTTGCAACTAATAGTGAATAAACAAACTTATCTAATTTTAGAAAGGAAATGAAGTCATGGCGTGGTAGACCACTACCCTAAAACCCAATTTACTCCCCCAACAACACACTGGGGACTCACAAGCAATCAATCTACTAAGACACATGACTAGTTGTTTAAACGGTATATTGAAATGAAGAATAGTGAGGATCATTGAACGATTATCGATGACAAAGAGATCAAGATAAAGCACAGGAGGAGTGATCGCTTTCTACATGTATGAAACTATAGTAGGGGCGGGATTTATAGTGAGAGAATAACAACAGCAGGCGGCGAGTAGAGCGCACGCATGTATGGGCTAGAGACTCGTCTACCCACTTTGCTTTCTATGAGGTCAAGAAAGGCTAGGCTATACAAACATGACTTACTCAAAGGAAAATTTTATGTGGGACACTTCAAAAAAGGGTTTCTCTCTCTTCTTTTTAAAGCAAACTCCAACATAATCAAAATGACAACGTTAATTAACTACAACATGCCAACATAGTTAAGCCTTTTTGTAGCCTAACTCCTGATTCTTCTAGTGATTTTCTAACTCGACATTGACAATTCTCTTTAGGTAGTTTATAGGATGACAAAGGTATGCCCTAGTAGCTTATTCATAATTATCTTACTTTAAAGCCAGTGAAAGCTCAAAATCTATTACCTAACATTATCATTGACACCCCAAGAATAACCTTTGATTACTCCTTAACTCACATAAAAACTAGTTGTCCTGGAGAATCTATCAAAATAGGTAAGCATTATATCCACTGAGTTGAGGTCACCACTACACATAAGAATTGCATCATTCGAAAAACATAACTATATTAGCGGGAGACTTTTACATCTTAAATGATAAGTGAACTTGTCATTAATGCTTACCAAGTTAAAGCTCTTAGACTTTACTATTTCCCTTAAAAGAACCAAAACTACCACCATTAACTGAAATAGAATGCCTTAGTTATTGGCACATATTGCATTATCCACCCAAGGGAACTCCTAGGGAAAGGCATGATGAAATTCTTCTATCCCATGACATTCATCAAGTCCTTGCATAAGAAGGGTATACAGAGTTTCTTACTTATGTGTGTATGTTTAAAAAGAAGACTTTTATTTCCACTTCGAGGTTGGTCGGATCAATCTTCTTCGGTAATATAGAAAGTGCTAATCCATTATTAGCAATTAGTATGTTCAAGCTACCTAAGGAATTTTATCATTCAATCTAACCTATTGTTAACCAATTTGGTGAAACCGTGATTCAAACAAAAGGAAGATCCATTAGGCGAGAAGTTTGCATCATTGTGATAGAAACGATGATGGGTTGGGTTTTATGAATTTGAAGGCCTTTCATGATGCATTGCTAGGTAAGACGATATACAATTAATTAAAACTTGCTACATCTTAGAGACTGATATCCTCAATGCAAGCTTAGGTTCATAGCCCAGCTGCTCTTGGGGTAGCCATTAGGAAGCAAAAGATATTATTATTAAGGCCTTAGATTAGCCTGTTAGAAATGAAGAGAGCGTTGGTGCTCGATCATCTAGATGGCAGCATGGCCTCACACGTTTTTAGCAATTCGCCTTTTCAAGTACAAAACTCTAATGTTATTGTCTTTGATCTTATTGATAAAGACCTTAATGTTTTGGAGGGAGGATGCAATTAGGTAATGGTTCCTTGCATGTGAAATGGATTATATCTTAAAGATGCCTTTGCGAGAATCTTGGGTAATTGATAAGTTGATTTGCTATATATGAGCTCTAATGGTGTGTATACGGTGAAGTTAGGTTATCATGTAGCTTACCAAAATAACAAGGCAAGCTTTCATTTACTTCAAGACATGGGAAGGTTTTTTGGAGAAAAAATGGCAACTTGATGTGCCTTCAAGGGCACGGTTATTTGAGTGCAAATTGTGTAAACCATACACAACCTAATCAGACCAATATTGCTCGATGAATCTCCCTAAAAGTGACCAAGACCCAATTCTATTTTTATTTTATACCTGTAAAAGTACGGATGGGCTGTGAGTTTACAGTTTGTAAGGGCGGAACTAAATCGAGTCAGCTTACAAGGGCTCGTAAATTAACTCAGTACAAAATTTGGAAACCTCCACTCGGGAAAAGCTCAATCCAGCTCAAGTTTAAGCTTATTATACAAACGAACTGAGTCAAGCTAAGTTTGAGGAAGCTCGGTTGGCTTATCTTCTGAGGCTTGTGGAGAGAAAGAGAATACATGCTAGGTTTGACTTATGATACAATTTCAAAAACTAAATTATATCTGACTACTAATGGCAGGAATTTATTTACCGGTTTATCTTTCATACATCGTAAATTTCTAGCCATATGTTATACTTCTCATAGATACTATAAAATTCCTTTATTTATGTGTTATGTTGTTCCTTTATTCCAATTACTTTTCAATCTTGTGTCATTTTGTGACTATATTGGGGGGGTTTTTTTCCACGTCAGAATCTAGATCCAATTTTGATCATGTCATATCGCAACTAGATGTAGTAAGTACACATGAAACAGAGGCTGGAAGACCTCGTTAGGTTAAACATGTTGCCTTAGAGTTTCGCATCCTAAACTCGAAAACCTACTAGATGGTAGGGCAGCCGTGAGCAGGGAGGGGAGAGTGTGAGAGATTTGATTGTCCATTACCCTAGGCTAATCCCCCTGAGCCTCCTTATATAAGTCAGGGGGCAGCGAAGGTTGTCGCCCTAGGTGGCACTAGTGCCCATCAGGCCTCACTCTATTAGGCTCAGCCAACAACTCCCACTCGTCCACGTAGGCCGCAAAACACATGTTCTTTACATATCATAACTCTTTACGCTTCATACCAGGAATAGGACGTGCGACTAAAAATAACCAGTGGGCTTATATTAAGTCATCATCTAACTAACATAACACTTTCAGAAAATATGATACCCCAAATCATCCCAAACATCACTAGTGGTATTTCTGAACCCTTATGCCATGATATATCATATGATTATATACTCAATATATTCGACCGGGCTGATATGATGATGATGGATAGATTTTTCCTTAAACGCTCATGATATTGCATTTTAGCTTAATTGCTTTCCTAACATGTTCTCGTTGAACGGTATACATCGTGGCCCTTGTGAAACACATTAAAGTAGCAACATCAAGCTTCAACTTCATTCCAAAGCTTTAAGCCAAAGGGCCATCGTCCATATGGTCATACAGTGACAAAAGATACGGAAGTCAATTATCATCCCATGCATGGGTGATCTTTTTAAGCACACACAGTATGAGATGTGTGTCATGACATAGCTCCCACTTAACTGGGCTCGTCACTCTATATGCTGTGCGAATCGTTAGTCTAGATTTTTACCTAAAAATCTAACCTAAGCCACTAGATTAACATACTAAATGTCAATCTTGACACTCAAGATTTGGCTTTTAAGTCTTCGATATGAAATCATATCTCATGTTTGACTCCATCGATCTCATCTTAGACTTTACTAAGGCGGCCATATCTTATCTTATTCATACACCTCCAGTATGAGTAATTAATATTGCACACTTAGTGCCAATATGATTTAGCCTCATCTTGCCAGCTACGCAAGCATCAAGGCAATTGCCTGTGTGACTAGGCTAATTAGAAGCCTGTGATATTTCAATATGCCTAACGTGCAACAATAAATCTTGAGCATTTTGCTCATTACAAAAAAACCTTGTCCATTATAAGACAAGATATATCCAAAAATTGAACCTTGCGAATTCCTAGACTCAATATATGAGTTTTGAATGTATCACTAGGAATAGGTTTAGTCAAAAGGACATAATCACCTTCTTAGCGTACATATACTTTATGGCAATAGCTTTTGTCTCTATGGTAACAAGCAACACTATGTGCCTCCATAGCTAACTGCGTTGTGCAGTCTTGCTTCTTACTGCACCAAGACATGGCTCCCCTACTCAAGGTAAAGCATATCCTAAGGTTAACCTGGACTCATCCGGGTCACCACCCTAATTGGCATATGAGGATGCTCCGAGCTTGAGGTCCTCGCCTTGATAGCAACAAACTAAGTTAGCTATACCACAAAGGTAGCACATGATTCTCTTGATAACTTGCCAATGAGTAAGTTTTGGGTTGCTCTGGTAACGACTTACCGAACTAACCGCGACGTAAATGTCAGGCCGTGTACATAACATGGCATGCATTTAAACTTCCTACAACACTATCATAACGGACATTGTTCATTACCTCCTTTTCATCATTTGTTTTTGGGTATTGGTCGAGGCTCAAGGTTAAACCCTCAATTGGAGTGTCCATGGGTTTGGAATAATGCATTTGATATTATTCGAAGACTTTCTTGGTATATGCTTCCTAGTTCATACCTAAGAGTTTCTCAGGACGATTTCTGATTATTTCCATGTATAGGATGTACATAGCTTCACCCATATCCTTCATCTCAAAGACGGAGGATAGCCACTTCTTAGTGGCTTTAATCATCTCCAAGTTGTTCCCAGCCAATAGCAAGTCATCAACGTACAGGGTAAGTAACATAATCCCCCCAGTTGATCTTTTGACATACACACAATGGCCTTCTAAAACCATAGATAAGCCAACCGAGGTTATGGCTTCATGGAATCTTATGTCCCAAGATCTGGAAGATAGCTTAAGACCATATATAGGCCGTTTAAGGTGACATACCTTGTTCTCTTATCGCTTTGATCCAAAACCAATGGGTTGATCCATTAGATCTCTTCCTCAAGGGTACCATTGAGGAAAGCAGTCTTTATGTCTATTTAAAATAACTCAAAGTCCAAATGGGCAACCAGGGCTAGGAGTAGACGAATAGAACCAAATCTCACCACATGAGAGAATGTCTCTTCATAATCTACATCTTTAATTTGGGTAAAGCCTTTCCCCACTAGACAGGCCTTGAACTTATCAATCAAACCATCTGTCTGACGTTTCATCTTGAAAACCCACTTGTTTCTTATAGAGTTATGTTGGGGGGGAAGATCAACAAGTTCCCAAACCTTGTTTCTCGCCGATGAGTCCATCTCATCCCTCATGGCGTCCATCCACTCTTTGTGATTTGCTAAATCAATCGCCTCTTGATAAGAGGTGGGCTCCTCAATTTCCAAAGGCGTTTACAGGAATATTTCCTCTTCGATTTGGAAACATCGTCGAGGAATTCTTCCACGCCCATTCATTTGGATCCTGGGGCCTTTATTATTCGTCTGCCTAGGTGAGGCATCCCTCCCCTTTTCTCTAAGAGGTGTGAGATCCTAAGCATGTAGAGAATCACTTCCACTATCCCTGGCATCCCTCCCCCTTTCTCTGAGAGGTGTAGGACCCTGAGCATGTAGAGAATCACTCCCACTATCTCTTTAGGGTGTGGGATGCAGAACATATGGACTAACTACATCTTCAAGAACAGGAGATTGAGGACGGACCTCATTCACAGGTTGATTCTCCTCATGTATTGGGGGTTGAGGATGAATCTCATTCTCTTGAGCAGACAAGTCTCCCCTGTTCCTTTCAGATAGAAGAGACATACCGTCTTCGGTGACTTGGTAAGAGTTCAAATTCTCCCTCTCACAGAAAGATGGTTGAAAGTCTTGCTGTAACTCAAACAGTTCGACATCCTTCTTGACTTCACCAATAGTTGGGAACTCATCTTTATGAAAGTCGATATTGCGGGAATCTATTTCTGTCACGTCATCATTAGGGTGTTCCTCGTACATCACATATCTTTTAGATTGTACGGGATATCTAATGAACATTATTTTTGCGGCTCTCGGACCAAGTTTTCCATGTTTGTGGGTTGGGTTATACAGATAGCTAGCCGAACCCATGGATGTAAATGGTCGAAGGATGGATTCTTACCAAACCATAACTCATATGGTGCGGCATGTAAACTCTTGCTTAGCACACAATTAAGGATATAGGTTGCCGTAAGCAATGCATCCCCTTAAAAACTGATTGCAGGGTTTGCATGTGCCATCATTGACTGGACCATGTCAAGCAATGTATGATTCCTACATTCCACAACACCGTCTTGTTGTGGGGTGTGTGGAATTGTTAAATGTTTTTTGTATACCTTTTTCCTCATAAAAAACCTTTGAACATATTAGAGAGGTCTTCATGGCCTCGATCAGTCTGAAGATTTTTAACTCTTCGTTCTAATTGAGTCTCCACTTTTGCTACGAAGTGTTTGAACACATTATGTGCCTCGTAGTGATGAGATAGTAGGTACAAATACCCATGTGTGAATAACCATGTATAAGGGTGATGAAAGAGATAGCCCCATAATGTGCCTTAACGCTTATGGGTCCGTAAATGCCTGAGTGGACTAATTATAAGGGACTAGATGCTCTTAAAGCCTTACCAAAAGGCTTTGCTTTGCTAGTTAGACATTACTCACCTAGGCAACTTAATCCTAGTGAGTTGATCTAAAAGACTATCTCTAGTTAGCTTGTTCACTCTACCTTGACTCTCATGATCAAGTCGAGTATGCCTAAAAACAGAGTTGAAAAATGGGGCAAAGATAGAGGATGTCGAGATAGACGAAAACAAAAAGAGAAAACTAATATCCGAACTAAAAGACATAAAGGTACACTGCACCCTAAGTGCGTAGAGAGTATCGTGGAGAAACAACTTATTTCCTCCATGGAGTTTGAGCTGATATGTTGCTATGCCAAGGACGTGTTCCTCACTATTATTCCCTAACACAATAGGCTATGAACCCACCGGGTAGCAATAAAGGTTCATAAAATCAGCTCAGCCCTGAATTATATGTTTGGTTCCCCCCATGTCTACAGTCCACTGAGGCAAAGAGTTGGTAACTACTACTTGAGAGCATACATGTTATTCTGGTGTAACTATGAAAGAAGGTACCTTAGTTAGCTCGAGACCATCCTAGGTGGAGGGTTTCTCCTTTTTACAGCTATAGCACTTCACATGTGCTATATTCTACTCTCTATTAACCTTGACCTTTTGCCCTTTTGGTAGTACCACCCTTAGGTTCGGAGTTTAAGAGGGGACTGAATCTAGTCAAATCGGATGCTAAGCTGATCCTACATGTCCTCAATAGTGGGATAGCCTTCAAATCCCCTTACCAGATCATCATGCATGCAATACCACATAGTTAACATGTTGATCGATCCATTCTCGAACCATTCATAGTATATCACTAGCCTTTCTCTTGATACTGCTTACAAGCAGTTACATCTATGTTATTCACATATTTGCCTGTCCTAGGAGATTTTAGAAGCCCTCAAGTATTCTAACACTTCACGTTTGTTTAGAAGAAGCTAAATCTTCGAGCACTATGTATCATAGTTAATGCTATCTTACTTTCAATTGGTAAACTAATCGCTAATCATATTTTAATTGCCATATCTGAAAGTATATATATAAAGGGTGGACATTAGGCATATTTTTAGATAATTAAATTATCAAAAACTCCATCACTCATGTCTTATGATCGAAAATTTCACTAATCTCATAATCATCATATATAAGCATGAATTAGAAATATCAATAATTTAATTGCTACATTTTTCCATAGAACAAAACTTATGGAGTACATAATTTGTTAAACTAATTAACACATCTAGAAATATCACAAAGATATTCAGTTTTAATTATGTAAAACAAATTTAGATAAAGTTATATAAAACAAATTTATATAGTTACTAATATGTCACTTAAAACTCTATTTAATGACATATCAACTAAAAAGGAATTACACGTAAGTAATTATTTGGAACACATCCATATAATGTTACTAACTATAAACAATATAAAACGAATTCATATAATATGTCTATTTAGTGATATAATACATTATTATATATCAGGCTAAAAATTCATATTTAGCCATGTAAAACATATTTGTAAATGGTATATTTTATATGAAACTAATTCATATATTTTATTACTAAAACAATTTGTTTATATTCTAGATATATAACACGTAGTTATACATCATGCCTTTAAGATTCATATCATCGTTACATATAGATGCCAATTAGGAGTTTCTTTAATTTAACGACCATTTACTTCGTAAAGTTTTGTTAAACAAATTAACATGTTGATTTTAGTGACTATCACAAAGATATCCACTTTTAGCCACGCAAACATATTTACATAAGCTTTTTATGAAACTAATTCAAAAAAAAACTTTTATTTTATTTAGTATATTACACAAAGTTATATATTTTCAACTTCAAAGGTTTCATATAACTTATAAAACTTATTTGTACAATAACATGACACTTTTAAACATTTATAAACGGTATGAAATATAATTGCCATCATATTTATGCCAACATCAATTACATAATTTATATATATTGGACCAAAATGTGAGCAATTGATATAACCAATGCGTTTTGGCCCTAAGCCATGGTCCACCCAAAGCAAAACCAAAAACAATCCAAAAAATAAATTATCAGTCCGAGAATTGCTTAGACCGACCCCCCGATATAATGAGTGGTTTCACACATTTCTAATCTAACCCTAAATCTCACTCCGTTCAACCATGGCTCTCTACCTCTCTATTCTGGAAATGGAAATCTCACACACACACACACACTCTCTCTCTCTCTCTACATCGGCTCCTCAATGCCATGGCCAGAGGTGTGGAGCACCAAGCTCCACCAACACTCAACCTTCTCTGTCCCTTTTACCTAGAACTACAAGAAAGGAGTGGGGTTCATCGTCCAGCCCCATGGAGGCACCTCTGAGTTCTTTCCCTCGGCCTTCTTCCAACGGTGGTTTTCGGTAATCACCGTGCCTTCGCCACCTAAGTGATGCAAGAAACACCACTCCCATTTTAATCCGAAACCTATAGCTCATAGATCGCATCTCCCCAGCTGAGAACGAGCACCACCATCATGTAGATCGGCCAGAACCGAGTCCAACAGTGTGCCCTACACCGCCAACGCACCATAGAGGTGGCAACGTGTGGGGATCAAGTGCCCTTACCACTATAGTTTTCAAGTCATTATCACCAGGAACGCATAGATCAGGGGTCATAGTGTTGAAAGGAGGAAAGAGGACCCAGAATAGCTTCTATGGGTAGCGCATGACACCCACACACCACCCTTCCAGGTGGTTTTCCAATTGGGAAGGCTCAGATATGAGTTTCTTCCTATTTTCTACACTTTCTTTCCCTCCTTTTTTTAAATTAATGAGGCTTTTAGGTCCACTAAGGCTTTCTCAATGGCCATGGTGGTTTTGGCCTATGGCGTTGATGATGGTGGTCGGGGTGGGACTAGAGGCATACGTCAAAATTTTGGTTTTATCGGCCACTAAGGCCGCAGGTCAGAGCCTAGGTCTTAGAGGACTGAGATTAAAGAGTTAGGGTTTGGGGAGCAATTATGCTTTTAGGATAAACTAAGCACACACCAAGACATGCTTTTAACAATTAAATAGCATAATTACAAATATTAAAACGAACTAATCATAAAAGCTTAGTCTTTAGCCAAATTTAATCGTGGAGGCATGCTTGACGGAATGGAAATCACCTATTAGTCTAACTAAAAAATGCAATCTTTTAGTTGGTTATGGGCATACAATAACAAAAGCATGCTATTAACACAGTAGGGTTGCATAATTATGAAAATTAACCAATTGAATCGTATAGGCAAGCATCCTTTTAATAAGTCAGATTTATTGGGGCAAATTCGATCAGTTTAGTCTCTGATACCACTGTAGGATTAATTAGGACTAACCTGGTTGCGGAATTCTCTATCGGGAATAACCCACATCAATACGGATGCTAAGCAACTACTAGAGTCGCCTTAGAGTTTCACGTCCTAAACCCGAAAACCCACTGGATGGCAGGGTAGCCATGAGAAAGGAAGGTAGAGTCTGAGAGATCTGATTGTCCATTACCCTAGGCTAATCCCATTGAGCCTCCTTATATAAGGCAGGGGATCGCCATGGTTGTCGCCCTTGGTGGCAGTAGTGGCCATCGGGCCTAACTCTATTAGGCCCGGCTACATCTCTTCTTATCGCTTCTACCCTCCTGCACCCCATCCTCCAACCTTACTATTAGGCTATCATCAAGCAAAATTAGGAGTCACCAATCATACAAGCTCAAAGCTAGACCCTTGGATGGATTAAATCCACCTATCCATGTTGTAGTTCCCAAAGCTAGCTATGGTTAAGGAAAGTCCTAAAGGATCTGGAAAACTACTTATATCACCAAAAGTATCCGTTTTTGGAAGTCCACTCGTGAGAACTCATGTTTCAAGATGGTCCTACATAATGTATTAGTGACGACAAAGCACCAAGAAATATTTATAATGATTTATGAAGCTAGTTGTCGATCTTTGAAGCCATTTTGAGCAACTTTTTACAGCCTAGGAAAAGGTTGGGCTGTTATACATACAACATCCTATTTGTTACTCTATCTCCCTCATTGGTGATAGCCATACTCAATTGTAAAGTATGAGGATAAGAGCTTACCAGTAAAGATGTCACTAGAAGTGGAGGCACAACATACAATTAGGTAGGACAAAAATGGAAGTCACCTTAACCATGGCGAAGTTTGTTGTGAAAGGATAGGATTACTGCTCTAGAATAAATGGCATATAAGTTACCTAGGTTGAGGAACCAAGAAAAGGAAAACGAGGTTGCAATGCAATAAAGAGCGGACTATGAGAAGTGGCAAAAGATGTTGAAGGAGGACATGTTAGTTGCTATTAAGTTAAAACCGTGAGTGCATAGTATAGCTGTAGCTAGTAATCAACAAATACAGGTCATATCCTAAAGAGTTTCCATAATGTGAAGAGACTCGTACTTTAGATGTTAATATACGTTTTGAGTTCGAGGCATATTTGTTATAGTCGAGGATCACTAAATTGTGCACCTTAGTTGTCAAAACTTCATCCATGTTCTTAAACTCTTATAGCAACTAGCATGACAAATTCCTTAACACATTGATAGAATGAAAGCTTCAATGTCAAAGTTCAGCCTCCTTGAGCTCTTCTAGTTAAGGTCCTTGGCAAGCTTGCCAAAAGATCGCCCTTATCATAATTATGAAAGTTGCATTTTCATAAAGGGTAAGCATAACATAAATTATGCTATAAAATTGTCTTCACTGTTCAGTATCAGTCAATTACCCAAACCCTTGAATGTAAGCCCTTTCAAGCATTTCATCAAACACGTAGTTAAGTATGAGAGAATACTATAAATTCAAGCATAAACTAGGAGGAATGGGGCCTAAACTAAGACTAATTAGCCATCAAAGAAGCTAATAACAATCAAAGTGAGCTAATTTAATTACTAACTAACATAAAAGGAAAGCAAACTAGTCTAGCTAGTAAATAAATAAAAATAAGTTAAAAGAGCAAGAGAAGAGAAAACTCGTTCATAGAAACTTAAAATCTTCAATTTTGTACATGAATTAATATAAACCATATTAATGTAACCTAATTTACCCCCCCAATTGGGCGTTGAGATGCCACCCTAAAATCTAGAAAGTAAGAGACAAAGAGAAGGAATAAAGGATTATCTCAAAGGGGGCTAAAAGGGCTATATTATTGGCTTAGGCATCGCCCCAGTAACACGGGCCATAGTAGATGACATAGCCACCCGTGTTTGAGCCTTGGAAATAGACTAGAGGAAAGATGGAGGAAATGGCATGGCTGTGTCAATTGACAGGACAACCCATGCCAAGTGGGATAGTCTACTTCACTTTTGGCACAAGTACCTATGTTAATTGCTTGGCTGGAAAATTCAGAGGAATAACTAGGGTTGGTCGTATACGTTAAAACGGGTTATCCTATGCCGAACTTAGATTAACTGTGGTGTTGACTGGTTTACGTTCCTCTCCATGTTTCTTTGATCTTTTTATCACTTTGAACCCAATTTTCCGCCAACTCTTGGATCAACATTATTTCCTATAAAATAAAAAAGACCAAATAAAGATTCTATGAATTGGTAATTGTGAAAACAAGGAAATGAAGGGGCGTAGCACCATGGATGGCAATGGAGCAGGTTAAGATTAGGGTGTATACTCCCTATCCCCATCCGAACTCTATCCACCACCCACTCCTTGTTATAGGTTAAAGTTCATTTCTCATCCTCGAGCCTGTCAAAGCCTCGATCCGTGGTGAGGAAACCACACAATCACCGTTTTTTGAACAACCAACAAAGATTTTCTCAACAACCCATAGATTGAAAACATATGCTCACATGACTGAGAGAAATAACAATAAATCTAGGTATATGGCTCAATACTGAGGGCAAGGAGAAAGAGAATTTGAGTGTCCTAGTAGTGAACCATAAGTGGACGCAAAGGATCAATGATGTGAGTGAAGGATGCATTGACAGAATGGGTCTTCAACGAAGGAAAAAAAAGTTCCGCAATGGGAGAAGCTGAATTGGTTCAACCTTTATTCTTTTGGTAGAGAAGCTTGTCGGAGACAATTGAATAATATTTTTGCGAGAGATCAAATCAAAGAAGTAGAGGAAGATGTAGCAGTGAACCTTCTCTATATCAGCACAATCATATCCTCAAGCTTGGGGAAAAGAGAGAAAATGTGGATTTCGCTTCATCTATGATTATGGATAGGATCTTACTAGAGTTAATTAGTGGATGAATGAGAGATAAGAGGGGAAAGGGGCCAAATACGGGTAGGAGCCATCTAAAGAGGTATGAAAGCATTAGGTTTTTGTTGACTTTAAACATTCAAAGTTTTTAAAATTTAAAATACCCAAAATACCCCCAGTATAATCGCATATTAACATTGCAACTAGAAATAAAATTAATTTTTATTAAAAAAAGGAATAAGGAGAAACTCGCCTTCACCCCATCCCATCCCCATTAGGGTTGTTACTTTTTTCCCTGTACCGCCCCTATCAATTATTTTTTTCCCTACTGTGTGTGATGCATATTAAGCCCCAAGCCAACTCTTGGCTACATCCTGATTTGCATCAAAATCCAAGCCCAGTTTCCTTAGACAAGATGGTCATTGCTCAAGCATTTCACTCAGGTTTGATATGGCTTCTCACTAACCAATCAATGTCCAATTAGGGTGATCTATTCCTTTTTAGGAAGCTGAGAGAGTTAACTTTAAGGTGATGCAATAAAAGTCCGATTTAGGTTGCATTTTGATTCCCTGAACTGATAGAAACCCCAACTCATGGAATGCTAGATTTTGTTGGAAAACTTGCTGAGTTTGGGTTAAGTTTAAATCCTAATCAACAAAGCCCAAACAAGGAAATCCAAAGTTTTTTTTGATTCCATGAGATGTCAGCTTTAGCTTCACATGTTAAATTTGGCATTGGTTTCCAATATTAAGAGAAATAGACCAAATATGTGGAGTGTGCACCGAATTCCAGTTTTGGAGCAATCTGGAATTTGGTCTTAATTAAGGAGGGTGTAACAGTTGTCTTTGAGACTAATTAGCATGGGGTGATTATAAACATACCAAGAAAGATTTTTCAAGTGGCAATGCCCCATTGGAGATGTAAAGCCTTTTAAAAGCCTCCTAGAAGGACGGGGAAGAATTCTGAAAAAATACAACTCACTTTGGTTGTAATTATCTTAATAATTTGGTTTACTTTCGTAAGATAACTTGTAATCCTCCTATTGTTACATTTACCCCTCTATTATAAAAGCTAATCCCCTTTATTTTAGGTATTTATAGATCCCATTACCTTCATGTAAACTTAGCTTGAGTTAAATTATGAATAGAAAGGCAAATGGCCATTTTCTCTCACTAAAATGACCATTTTCTCTCACTAAAATCTCTACATCTTTATCTCTTTAATCAAGAGTAGTGAGTAGGGTTTTTTCTTTAGAATTCTCCTTTGATAGGTAAGAGCCTATAGGAGAGGAATTTAGTGGAAAGTAATCATCTATCACTAGTATCTTACTTTGGTCATAAACCTCACAGCCTATCGATCGATTAAGATTGAATCCAAAATAAGCATCATTGGTGTGATTATTTTCTTTGTTACCTTTGATCTTGGGAGTTTGAGGATCTATCTTCATCAAGTTGGTATTAGCGCTAGAGCTTCTTTTGCATGGTTATTTAGTCAAAACCTTCATTAATTCAAACACCTCACTTCCTTTTCAATTTCACCCTAAAAATCCGCACCTTAGCTCTTCAAAATTTTCCTCCATTTACCTTCCTTTATTAACCCTCATGACTCCATAAAGAACCCTAACTATAGCCCAAACACAATTGATAACCTAAACACATTCCTAAAACTCCACGAAAAGCCTTCATAAAAAGACTGTCAAAAAAATACCCAGGCAGATATTTGGCACGGCCTACCTGTGTTGCTAGGCACGGTTGTGTAATCTTTCTTACACTTCCATTCTTGTTCCAGAGAGTTGGGATGACTACCCCATGCCATAAAGCATGAACGCGCCCCCTCATTTTTCACTGTTTTCTTGTCCATGCCACTTCTAGCATGTTCGTGTTTCCCCTGTTTCCATCCTTTTTCCCTTTTTTCACCTTACAAATTACTACCATGTCCAGTGAGAGAGATGCTTCTCACTCCAAGAGCATTCCTCTTGAATAAGCCTATGAGATAGGTAAAGCCCTTGTAGAGCTTCAAGAACAAGTGAGGAAGCTCAGTCAAGAGGTTGAACAAGAGCATTCCTCCTGAACAAGCCTATGAGATAGGTAAAGCCCTTGTAGAGCTTCAAGAACATGTGAGGAAGCTCAGTCAAGAGGTTGAACAAGGGGATTTGCACAATGAAACTCTTATCGATGAGGCTATGAAGTTAGCCCCATTGAATTCACATACTTTCCCTCTTGTGAAGACTTGATGATGAGGAAGGAAGAACTAGAAGAAGAAGGCATCCAAGGGATGACCTTAGAGATCTCAAAGTTGAGCCTCCAGAATTTGATGATAATCTTAACCTGAAAAACTATCTTAATTAGGCTCAAAACCTTTAGAGGATCTTTAAACTCAAAGATTATAATGATGAAAAGTCCTTAAAGTTAGCCATTCTTAAATGGAAAGGCTATGTTTTACTATGGTATGTGTATTTGAAGAAGAATAGGGCTAGAGATGCTAAATCTAAAATTAAAACTTGGTCCAAGCTCAAAAAGTATATGGACAAGAGATTCCTAACCTATTCTTATAAACAAGAACTCTACCTCAAGATCACATCTCTCAACCAAGATAATCTAAAGGTAGAAGAGTAAATGAGGGAGTTGGAGCAACTCTAAATGATGGTTGGCTTAGATAAAGAATCTGAACTCAAGATTGCTAGGTTCATTAAGGGATTATCTCCTAACATGACTAACAAGGTAGATTTACAACCTTACTTATTCTTTGATGATGTATGCCACCTAGCCATCAAAGTTGAGAAACAACTTACGGGTAGGAAGTCCTTTCAGGTCTCTCTTACTAGAAGCCCCTCCACTCATATTGAAATTTAAAACCAACCCCTATAAGTCAAGACTCTTGATAAGGGTAAGAGAATTGCTCGTGAGCCATCTACAAGGTTGGAAGGAAAGAAATATTTTAAGTGTCATAGTTTTGGGCATTCTCAATCCGATAATCCCAATAGAAAGTCCCATACCATCAACGAGGTAGAAGAAATTCAAGCCATTGAGAAAGAATCAAGTGAAGAAGAGGATAAAAATGATGGTTCTACCTTGGTGACCCCCAATGTTAGAGAAATGTTATTGCTCAAAAGGTCACTCAATGTCATAAGGGTTCCTTATGACAATAGCCAAAGGGAATAAATCTTTAACTCAAAGGGCGTCATTGGAGGCAAGAGTTGTGGCTTAATCATAGATGTTGGTAGTTGCAGCAACGTGCCCTCTAAAACACTTATCGATGAGCTACAAATCCCCACTAAGGAGCATTGTACTCCATACTCTCTTCAATGGTTAGGACTGAATGATGAAGTAACCACTTCAAGACAAGCTTTTATTTTAATCTCAATCGGTCCTTATTATGGTGAACTATTATGTGATGTCCTCCCTATGATGTCTATCATTTGTTGCTTGGTACACCATGGTTATATGATAATAATTTGATTTATGATGGGTATGCTAATACTTATTCACTCAAATACAATGGCAAAATCCTAACATGGCCCCTTTACCTCCACCTGAACCTCACAAAGCTCAACCGAGGAAGGGAAGTAAGAAAAACCCGCATAAGAGCGAAGCACAGAAAAAATGTACCACTGGTAAGAGCAAGCAAATTGCCTTATCAATGGTGAAGTCAAACATAAGTGAGGTAATAGAATCTTTATCCCTTATAGCTCACCAAGATCTTGATGATGAGATCCCAAAAGAATCCATCCCCAAGGTCCCATTGCCCATCAAAATGGTGTTTTGGGAGAAGGCCTATACAAGGTTGATCAAGCCACAAGTGACATCTCTCTTGAGTATGATGAGTTTGAGTTATCTTGTGATGAGTATGTTAAGATCTTCAATGAGCTCATGAGGTCTAGGACAAATACTCATTGCTTTGATATTCTCCCAAAGATCTTCAACATCTCGTACATATTCAAGAGGAGAGGGGTCCTTTGTACGTTACGTGTTTTCAAACCTAAGAATGCTAAAAGGCATGCTAGGTTTATGTCAAAGAATTTTAATTCCAAGGATTTAAAGGACTCAAGAGGGGAGGTTGATACCTGCCAAGCCCTAAGCTAACTCTTGGCTACACCTTCATCCACATCAAAATCCAAGCCCACTTTCCTTGGACAAGATGGTCGTTGCTCCAACATTTCACTAGGGTTTGACGTGGTTTCTCACCAATCAATTGATGTCGAATTTTGGTGATCTATGCCTTTTTAAAATCTTAGAGATTTAAGTTTACGTATGTAATAAAAGCCTGAGTTAGGTTGCATCTTGTTTCCCTAAAGAGACAGAAACCCCAATTCATACAATGCTGGTTTTTGTTAGAAAACTTGCTGAATTTGAATCAAATTTAAATCCTAACCAACGATGCCCAAACATGGCAGGCCCAAGTTTTATGATTTCCTAAAATGTCTATTTTAGCCCCATGTGCTAAAATTTACCATTAGTTTCCAATATTACGAGAAATGATCCAAATATATGGAATGTGCACAAAATTATAGTTTTAGAGGAATGAGGAATTTGGAATTTGGCCTTAATTACGGAGGGAACAGCTATGATCTTTGAGATTAATTAGCATGCGGTGATTCTAAACATACCATGGAATTTGCCAAGTGGCAAGGCCTCTATTGGAGGTGGAGAGTCTTCTAGAGGCCTCCTAGAAGGAGGAGGAAGAATCTTGAAGAAATATAACTCATCTTGGTTGTAATTATCTTAGTAATTTAATTTATTTTCCTAAGGTAACTTGTAATCTCACTATTGGTACACTTACCCCACTATTGTACCAGCTAATCCCCCCTATTTTGGGTTTTTATAGATCCCATTACCTCTGTATAAGCTCAGCTTGAGTTAAATTATGAATGGAAAGGCAAATGACCATTTCCTCTCACTAGAATCTCCACATCTTTATCTCTTTAATCAAGAGTGGTGAGTAGAGTCTTTCCTTTAGAATTCTTCTTTGGTGGGTAAGAGCCTTTAGGAGAGGAATTTTATGGAAAGTAATTACCTATCATTAATCTTATCTAGGGAAAACCTCACAATCTATCGATTGATTGAGATTGTATCCAAAAGAAGCATCCTTGGTGTGATTATTTCCATGTTATCTTTCAACTTGGGAATGCGAGGATCCATCCTCATCAGTATGGCAATGCCCTATCAGGGGCACAGATTGTACCGATTCCTTGGTGGTAGTTATCAGGGGCGGAGCCAGAAAATTTCTTTAGAAGGGCCTGATTAATATTACAGGCGATTTCAATATTTTTTAGAAAGAAAGGAACCTATTTTTAACGCTCGTATTTTATGAGTATTTGGTAATAACAGTAATTTCGGTTCTTATTCTTTGGATGTCATTATGAGCTCTTCTTTACAACCCCCAAAAAAAGTATATTAATAAGCTTATAAATATGTTAATAAAATCAAATTAAAAATAAGTTATTTAATAAAATGAGAACCAAAAGCAAAAACAATAAAGCAAGTTAACAAAAGTTGAAAGAAATCACTTCAATTAACATCACTGAGTGGATGGAGAAATAGAGATATGATATGCTTTTGATTTAAGTGATAAGGATCCAAAAAAGTCTCATGTTGAGATTATCTCTTACAATTAGATTTTCTAAACAACGTCTTCTGCCTTCTATATCCGGTAAATTTAATACAATTGGTAAAGATAAGAGTGATGGATGCAGCTAAAAGCTAGCTATACAAATAAGAAATCAAAGATGTAATCTTGTATTTGCTTTTAGTAGAGATAGTTTAACCTTCAAATAAAAAAGGAAAAAGATAAAAGGCAATAATATCACATCACATAAAATTGATGGGAGATGGTAGCAAGAAAAGAAAAATGCCTATACAGTAATATGAAAAAAAAAAAATGGAAAGATGCCTAGATATAGAATGAGTTAAACTACTAAGGTTATTTAAAAAAAAAATAAACAACAATCTTGGAGAGATGACAATACACGTGGGTTAGGTTTTAGTTTGGAGTAGAAAAGTTATGCAAAAGGAAAGCCTAATATCTTCACCAGCAATCGAACAAGGAACTTCAATGCAAATTGAAATATTTACCAGCCACCCTCTAATCACCAAGCTATGGAGAACTTTAAGTACTTAATAAAACAATATATTATTTTTTTTATCATAGGGGGCCATGGCCCCCATTGGGCCCCTTGAATCCACCCCTGGTGGTTATGATAAATATAGCGATGTATTATGGAACAAATTATGGTTGTAGCTGTTGTGGCAGGTTGCATGATGGGGGAAAGAGAATGGGATGACTTCTTCTTCTTGTTGTTAATTACCTTTTTTAAAAAGGTCATTTATTATTTTTAATGTTTTGTAATAGTTGAAGGAAAAACATTATTATATGTTGTAACTATGTTGACAATTTTTAGGCAATGAAAATTAAGATATGGATAGGAAAAAAAAAGTTAGTGGTATTTTTTATAATCTAGGAAAGTTTTTTGACAATTCGAGTTTGGATTCTTTGATTTTTTTTCACTTACACGTGGATTAATTATAGAAATGTACCTTATATGTTGTGGGATCTATTTCTAGGGAGCATTATTTTCAAAACTAAATTAAAAGGCATCATGCTTTGTGGTAACTATTTTGAGGGAATAATCCACTAATCCTATTCACATCCATTGCCATGAACTTCTTATATTTGCATATTTTACCCCGATTCTTAAAAAACTTATTTCCAAAAATTTACATTTTATTCATGATATGATATATACTTTAGTATTTTTAAAAGGCGTGGTTTAACTAGTGCTATCAGAGCGATGTGACAAAAAAAATTAATTAATTGCATTTAATGCTTAAATCAGCACCTACTTATCCTGCAGCAAATTATTCACATATTGTGCACAACCTAAGGGGATACTTTATTAGCACCGCAGTTAAACTATCTCTAAAATAGCTTTGAAATTAAAAGCAGAATTAGCAAATGTAATACTGAAACTTAAGGAGGAGAAGAACAATTGGCGTTAATCTATCTTCCATTAATGAATAGAGTCAGACATAGTAGTGAGTTAGATTTAGGTATTAATACTTCATTATAGCCTAAATATTCTTTCCAAAACCCAAAAAATAAACTTCCATTTTCTTTGAAAGGGATAAATCAAAAAAGAAGAGGCAAAAGAAGAAGAGAAAGAGAATAGAGCACAAACAGTGCAATTTAGATGAGCTACAAACTACGTTTGACATAGAGCAAAATGCAGAGGAGTTAAAACAAGATCATAGGTGGAATAGGTGATAAACAAAGAGTATTAAGTAATGATGAAAAAGAGATAAATCATGACAAGTTAGAAAAAGAGATATATCAACAAATGAACCTAATTAAATTACAGCATTTGGATGTTATTCCACTAAAAGAAGTCAGAAGAAAACTTTAAAAAATGAAAAAATCATGGCGAGAGGTGAAATTAATGGAACTGGAAAAGAACTCTATGAAGAATTTGAATCCAACTTCATTGAAGAAGTAATTTTGAAACTTGAAGAGTTTCATGAATCACCTAGAAAAAATACCCATTTTATGAGACCTAGATATGTCCTAACAGATCAAACAACAAACTTTTTCTTCGGGGTTTATCCCAAGAAAGTCACATCCTTTGAAGAAATTAATCTTACCCCAAGTCACCAAATGAGTTACGTCCTAAACACAAGTGGAACTCATAATAGAAAAGAAATACTTGAACATTGGAATAGAGGTATGAACAAGTGTTCTAAATTTGAATGCTACATGAACTATTGGAAATTTCCTTAATTATATCGATCATAGCTTTTATAGCACAGTTGCTATCTAATATGACTTATCAAATGAGGAAGGTAAGAACATCTTAGGAATGATCAAAACACCCAGTTGCTATGTTCAAAAAATTATGCAAGGAAATTGAAACTAGATTTACTAGAGCTAATATTTGATTTTGAACAAAAAGGTAGAAATGATAAAGAAATGTCAATAATATAGAACTCTCAGATATGGAATTTCTAGAAAATTATATTGCTGAATTTATGTAGTATTATTACAAAATTGGACATAATGAAACCAATCTTGGTACATTTTCTGACAAACTACCTCATCCCATAAATTCCATTATCAATGAAAAGTATAATACATTACTAGAAAAAACAAAGGTCATTGACATCCTTGGTACAAGAATCTCCTATTTAAGAAAATGGGCTAATGATTAATGTTTTGACATCCAAAAACCCCCAAAAAAAAAAAAGAAGAAAGAATTTCTAGATTACAGGGACAACCGTTGTCAATAGAAGATAGGAACAAGAAAATTTAACAAGGAAAAGGGCTTTAACAGGCAAATGGGAGAAAAATACAGGAGAAGGTATTAGCCAAGCCTCAAAAGAGAATTTTTTAAAAAGCTTGTGAATTGTCCTATACAGGAAAAATACTTGTATGTATTGTGCATGTGGAGATGTAGAATATTATACAAGTGAATACAAAAATAAGAAGAACAACATACTTATTGAAGCTTTACGCAGCTTAAACTATTTTGATGCTAGCAAAGAAGAAGCCTTAGATTTGGCATTAAAAAACCAAAGGAATTGTTGAGATAGTAATGGAAGATGAATATAAAGAATAGTGATTATGAAGAAACAAATCACATGATGAAAATTAACTCAATTATTCTCGGAGACCTACGAGGAGAAGAGCTTACAGTAGATAGTAAAGATAAAGATGTAAATGGAGATTTGGTCCTTCCTATATTATAGAAAGATGTACACAGACTGTATGCTAAATCATATTCATCATAAATGGTCATTGTACTCCCATTGATAAGCTAAGTATGACATACACTCGTCAAAAGATTGAGTTTATACAAGCTACTGTGGTGAGAAGCCAATTTTTGCACATCGCAAAGTAACACTAACAATTTCACTACTTGCGTCCTCTGGTAGGGGTAGATTGTTAAACTACAATATGAATTATGTAGGGAACTCTACTCTAATAATCCTCTAAAATCTTAGGACAAAAACATAACTTTTGCTAAATTGTAATGTGCAACTCTCAAGCATATGGAAACAATTTTAAGGATACCATGTTTTGAGAATGTATTTCCAGGTACAGATTATTTGAGAGAAACTAATTTTTAGGGGCTAATATCTTATGAGAAATTGTTTTCTAGGGATTTTTTTCATTGAAATTTGACCCAATACTTTCTAGAATTTATGTATTTGACCTAGACTGGGGTTAAAAGTGCAAACACTCAAATTTTTTGTGATCTTTTAAAAAAAATATGATTCTATTAATGCTTAAACTTCTTATAATGGCTTTACTAGTATTAGTTATCACAATCTACTACTTATATGATAAATATTATATTTTATATTGATTATAGATCCACCATCTTTTGCAAAATAATAAAGCTTAATTATAGATTGTTGACCATTATCTAAATTTAGTCAGCATTAGACTCTAGTGTTCCTCCAGCTTTCAGTTTATAGAAACTGTTAATCTCAACCACATCTTCTTTAGATTAGGCATAGCATACATTCGTTTTGTTTCTTACCTCACACTGTATTCACTAATCAATTCTTCTTGTTTTTTATTTTTAATGATAGTGAAATGTTACTCAAGAAATTATAATATTTAAGATATAAGATTCGATTGAATAACGTTCTCTATTAGGAAACTTCTTTTATTGAAAGTTTGAAAGTCGAAATGTTAAAATTCAAAGATTTGAAGAGGGGTTAAACAACTAAGATCATCCAAGATACTTATTCATAGAGAAATGGAGATACTCTACTTGCCTTTTGCTCAGGCATTTCTAAATGACCATATCCCTTCACAATTGTTAACTTCTCCTTTTATAGAGGAGGTGAATTATATAAGATGTCTTAATGGGTACAACACACATATTGCTGCACATAGCTACTGTAGTCTGCATTACTTTACTTTCTTGACACTTGAAAGAATAACACGTAATGGTCCAACAACTTCTGAGAGCACTTAATGCTGACCAGACTAGTCATTTATATTGGGATTCTGCATGCCTTCATATCCAATAATCTCTTCATGTCTGTCATTATTCACATAATTATCAAAATTGTCATCAGGTTAAAGACACTATGGATCCCTTTTCTCAAATAAATCATGTAGATATCTCTCTCCTTTTTTCTGAGAATTTTTCAGCTCCAATGCCAAGGAGATTATCCAAGACACTTTCTAAAGCATGACCATGAATACTTCTTGTCACTTTAGAACCCATTCTTATCGTTGATCATTAGGATTATGTAAATCAACAAATTGAATAAGATAATAAGCTAGTTTGGTCATTCCATTTTCATACTCAATCGATGTATAATGTACCTCAATATGCAGGATTCTATTATTTGGGGCTCTTGTTGGACTATCAGGCAAGTGAGAAGCTAGTGGATCTTTTTCAATAAAAACTTTTAAAACTTAGTTAAACTTGAAAAGAGTGAGCACTTTAAGTCAGGGATTTCCATGAGGTAACCTACTATTCCTATCTGCAAGCTTTCATGATATGGTCATCTCGAAGGATTGAATTTGCTAGGAATCTCACACCACAAACTCTGTATTCATAAGGGCAGAAGATCGAAGTATTCCATGGTTCTCAAATATCATATGAGTAACTATGATAGTAGCTGATGCAGGTCATACACGAATTGCTGAACCATTTTTCTTGAACATAGAAATTTATTTTTGGTTGAACATCATAAGGGCACCTTAAGTAATTCATTTGTAATCCTAAAAAATTTAATATCTATACTATTAGATAGGTAGATGACAGTAAACCAAAGCATGATCTACTTTTATTATGAAATTTCAGTCGTAAAGATTCTATTGGAAGGACAAACCTGTTCTAGCACTAATGTCATTTCATTTTGGATTTTTTTTTTAAGGCAAAAGTTTTGCTCTAATGATCAACATCGATGAGCTCACGACTTAAAGTATCTGCTAGAGAATTCTTCAACCCCTGTATATATTCAATAGAGAAAACTAGTTAAGCCATAATTATCAATACAGAAGTCACCCTTGTGCTTGCATATTTGACTAATTATTTTTCACAAAACCAACTCTTACTTTATAATAAGTTCAAATAAGAACAGGTTTTTGTCATTAAAAAGATTAAGAGCTTTTCAATTCTCCTTATGAAAGCAAGGATTTCTTTTCCAGCGTAAGATGGTTGCATTTGGCTTTATTAAAACTTCCATTGCAGTACTTGCAAAGTTTTTCTCCTTTTTGGATTTTGAGTACTACACTCCAGTGCTTGTTGATGGCATCTATCCCAAAAATAAATTTTCTCCTTCATTAGGTATATTAAGAATAGGAAGATTTTTGAACATCTTTTTGAATTTTTGAACAATCTTTGAATCACTAGGAGTCCATTCCAACCTATTTCTTTCTTAAGCTTTTGCTGTAATGGTTTTCTCAATTTAGATAAATGTTTAATGAAACATGAAGCATAGATAAGACATTCAATAAACCTTTCAAGTACTTCCTATGTTCAATCTTTTCAGGAAAATTTAATATTTTTTCTAAAATATGCTTTTGTAAGATGATCTATCCTGCTTTTATTTCTAGACCTAAAAATTATATTCCTTGTTCAGCAGAAATGCACTTATTCTAACCAAGGATAACATCATGATTGATGTATCTTTGGGCGACGGCTAGAATGTCATCTTTGTGCTGTTCTATGATTTTAGAAATGACAAGAATATCATCAATATAAACTAGACATCAATCATTAGGATCTTTGAAGATATTATCCATTCTTCTTTGGAATATTCGACACTCATTTTCTAGACCAGATGGCATTATTAATCACTCATAATACCCTTGAGGCAAACTAAAAGCAGTTAAAGGAATGCTTTCTTCATCAATGTTTGTTTTCCAATATCCATTTATACAATCCATTTTTGAGAACTAAGAGGCCCAATGGATTCCTTAATAAGAACTGTTTTATTAAGAATATAATAACCAACAAAGATAGTATTATCATTAAGCTTTTGTATTGATTACTATTCTACCTTTTTCTCTTTTTTCTTCAACATGATTTCTCACCATGACAGCAAAACTTGTGTAAGGACTCTTATTGTTCCTAAGTAACCCTTTATCGAAAATTTCTTTGATTCATTTATCTACCTCTTTTATGTCTTCGTGTATGCACCATTTGTTTATCTCAAATAATCGTATTGGGATGTAACAAAGTAATCTTTGCATATATCTTATCTTTGTCCCAAAATTTAAGAGGATTATCACAGTAGAGTTTTTTTCCATAATTGCTCTTGTAGTTCAATAATTTGCTCTTTAATAGATAACTCTAGCAATGAAATTGTTTGTTCTACTTTGTGTTGTATGGGAATTACGGTACTCATCATGCTGGCTGGGTGTAAACTCAATCTTCTAATGGGTGTACACTTTATTTAATTTGTAAATAGGAACTGAGTGAGAGTTTATTGTGAGTATGATTTGGCTTAGGGTCTATGTACATGGAGAATATAGTTTTTGAAAATTATTTCCAATGATTATATTATGGGAATATTGATTAGTAACCTATAAAACTGGTATATTGCATTGTACTCTTTCTATTTCTATTGATAATCCTTCTATAGCTTCATTGTGGATCATTGTGCTATCATCGATTATTCTTAATTGTAAAGGATTCTTTGCTTTTTTCCACATAAACTCTAGAAATAAAGATTTTTCTCTCAAATAAATAGAACAACCACTATCGATGCGAGCGTATAATTCATATCTATTATATCCCTCTAAACATATATTTATTAGGATATAAATGCTATTAGCATTAGCATTGGTGACTTTATAGTATATCTAGATGGTCATATTTTGACTAATTCATCCTTATATATTGGCTCATTGACAGTCCTCATTTTGTACCTAATGACTTTTCTATCTAAACTCGTACTTCAATCTACAGTATGTCTTACAGTTTCAAAATTCATTCTGCTCATTTCACTAGTCATACTAATTATATCATTTTCTTTACACTCTTCTTAGCCGTTGAAGGTCTTTCTCCCTAATCTAACCTTATACTCGTACTTACAAATAGTTGGGGTTCAATGATGATATTTCTAATCTTATCAATTTTATTATATTTTTCTTATTAATTTTTGTGCGCTTGGCAAAGCTAGATATCTAAGACCTATGAAGTTTTATCTCTAGTGGATTAAGTTTCATCCTTTGAATCTTTTGTACTGGGGTAGGACTTCTAAATTTTTTGCCTCTATCATTGTTATCTTAGACTTTGGACAAATAGTATTATCTAACTTGCGGATTATTTTCCAAAATATCATTAGTGGATAACCTCCTCTCTTCGTATCCATCCAAACTATTTTTATCCTATGGGAGAGGAAGGTTTTGGCAAATTAGGCTTACATAATATTCAGGTCAGCAATTGAATCCTATTTAACCATTGCACATATTAGTCTTGATTCCTATGATAATTTGATTGCAAACTTTGGTATGCCTAATATCATGAACCAAAGCTTAGAGATCGATATTTTGGTCATATTACTATAATGGTGTAATTTATGTATGGACACTCCCAACATTGATTTACCTGTACTTTCTATCCTTATTATACTTAAGGATATTGTCCCAGTTAATGATATTAACTTCTCCCATATCATATTCACAGTCTATTGTTCTCCCACATCATATCCACAATCTATTGTCCTCCTTCCATCATTTTGCACACGTACTTACTCTGAATTGAAAGATGGATTTGTTTTGTAGGTTACATCCTTCTACATTATAGGAAGCATCTAGTCTCCTTTAACGCCTTGATTCTTATTACCCACTATAAACTATTCTCCTTGAAGGTCACCAAGGATAATTGAGCTACTTTTCATCATATGACGAGTCTATTCATAATCACTTTTTTCATAGTTGTCTTCCATTATTATCTCAACAATTCCTTTTATTATTCTTCAGGGACAATAAGTAGCTTTTTAAAAAAAAAAAATTCACCTTGTGAGGTTTGGCTTGTTGTAATACTTTCTTTTGTATTTTGCACCCCTTTGGTTGTCAAACCTTTTTTACCTATAAATTTTCTTTTTCTTCTCTTGCCATGTTCATTTCCCATTGATGAGGAGTATCCCCACATCCTAGATATTATTTCTTCTCTTTCTTTTGTTGTTGGAGATCAAGACATTGATGATTTATCCATTTTCTTAAATAGGAAATTTTTGTTCCGTGAATGTCCATGAGATCCACTTTTTTGGGCCATGTAAGGTATTTTTCATTATGTATGAAATTTATCGGATAATGTAAATTGTTATAAAACATACCAAGATTGGCTTTATTATGCCCAATTTATAATAATATTAATTTACTTCAGCAATATAATTTTTCAGATATCTCATGTCCCAGAGGTCTATTTTGTTAATCTTTCTTTGCTACTCTCTAGTTTTTTTCTTTAGAATTAAGTTTAGTTTTGACAAATTTAGTTTTGATTTCCTTACATACTCTTTTAAACATAGCAACTGGTATTCCTAGTGCATTGCTACCATCTTGGTCTAATGAGTCATACTAGTTAGCTATAGTACATGCCAGAAAAATAACGTTTGAAATAGTTTAGAAAATTTTCAACAATCCATGTTTTATTCAAGTTTAGGGCGCTATTCATTCACCATCTTCCAATGCTTGAAAATTTCTTCTCTACTACAGGCTCCATTGGTATGCAAGATGTCATCAGTTTAGCTAATTGGGGAGACAATAATCTCTCTAAAGGATATGGTTTTCCTTGGAGTGAACCTACAGTGTCCATCTTACAGGAACATATCTAGATCTAATAAAATGGATATTTCTTCTAGATGATTCACCAAACTATTTTGCTTTTTGAATAACATTGTTAGTTAGATTGAATTCAATTTCATCGATGTTGAGTTCTTCTCCAATCTCATTGATTTGACTTTCAGCAATCAATTTACCATACTTTTTGTCCAGTTTTCACTTAACTTTCTCTAAAAGAACAACATCCAAATCTTTTAGTTTAATTAAGTCCATCTACTGATATATTTCTTCTTCTAACTTGTCATTGTTTGTCTCTTCATTATTCTCAAATAGTACTTCTTGTTTGTCTATGATTGCATCCATGATCTTGTTTAATTCTTTTGGACATTGTTCTTTATCAAAAATTTTTTGTAACTTGTTGAAATTATACTGCTTATATTCCATCTTCTTTCTCTTGCTCTTTCTCTTCCTTTTCGAGAATTTCTCAACTTCTTTTTCAATTTTCATACTTTGGAAAGGAAAAGGATTTTTGTTTTTAGGTTTTGGAGGTTGATATTTATTCTAAAATGGAATAGTAATACCTAAATCAGATTTTTCAATATGTGTAACTTTGTTGATTACAGAAAGATAGGTTACATAAAATTTCTCTTTACCTCTTTAACTTCAATCTTAATTTTTGCTAATTTCGCTTTTGATTCTAAAACTATGTTAGTGATATAGTTTAACTGTGGTGCTCCTTGAAGGGGATCCTTCTTGAGTGTGCACAAAATGTGACTAATTTGGAGCAAGACAAGTAGAAGATTATTCAAACATTAAATATAATTAATTAGCTTAATTAACTATTAATTATCTTAATTATTTTTGGTCATGTGGCTCTACACTACATAAAAGAGGGCTTTGAGTGGTGACTATGAACATAACATCACATCCATAAAATTAAAAGTTTTGAAAGTAAGTTTTTAAGGATTAGTGTAAGATATGCAAACATGAAAATTTTAGAGTGATCGATAAAAATGGGAACAGTGACTTGTCCTCTAAAAATAGTTACAACAAAATATAGGGTCTTTCAAATTTATTCTAAAAACTAGGGGACCTAAAAATAGTTTCCAAAAAATGCACGATATCTGATCGTAACTATTCCTAAAAATTACTTTGTTATATCTGAATTAAATAAATTTTGTATGTACACCAACATATTCAAGAATTTGATAAACAAATCAAAAAAGTTCTACATAAAGTATTAATTAGAAATAGAAAGTGTGCTCAAACTAGTTTCGCATTAATGGGGTGAGAAGACAGAGGAAAAGCCAGAATGGTAACTAACTATAAAAAACAAAAAAAAAACTTAACAGTAGTACCATCTTTGATGGCCATCATATGCCAAATAAAATTCTTTTTCAGTAGAATCTAAGAAGGTTCTTGTTTCTCAAAAATAGATTGTGAAAGTGGATATTGGTAGATAAAAAGGGATGAAGTAATGATTCCTTTAACTACCTTTAGTGTCTCTCAAGGATTATAAGTGGAGAGTGATGTCATTTGATCTTAAAACTGGACATCAAGTATTTCAAAGAAAGATGAATGATATTTTTAAAAGTCTTAATCACTATTGTCTAGTTTATACTGATCATATCTTTATCTTTTGTAAGAGCATTGAACAAGATAAATATGATGTTCTAACCAAGACGTAAAGATGCATTGGTTATGGTATTATATTTGGCAAGAACAAGTGCATTTATATTAAACAAGAAATAGATTTCTTAGGTTTAGAAATAAAAGTTAGGCAAATCATTCTACAAAAGCATATTCTAAAAAAAAAGAAATTTTTTTTTGAAAGAATTGAAGATGGGAATCTCCTAGACATGTTCCTAGAATGTCTTACCTATACTTCAGATTTCATTAAAATTTTAATTAAATTGAGAAAACAACTATAGCAAAAGTTCAAGAAAGAAGTAAGTTGAATGTGGACCCCAAGTGATTCAAATATTGCTAAAACTTTAAAAGGATATGCAAAATCACCCTATTCTTAACTTCCCTAACAAAAAAGATGATTTAAAGTTTGAGACAAATGACAATGAGAATTGGAGTGCAATACTCAAAAACATAGGACTAGAAAAGCTTTGCAGATATTGTAGTGGAAGTTTATTAAAGCAAACTATAACCATCGTACACTGGAGAAAAAATCCTTGTGGTCATAAGAGAAATTCAAATGTTCTTAATCTTTTTAACCCTAAAACTTTAATTATCATAATTGATTGCAAGGTAATACTTGGTTTTGTCAAAAAGAATTTATCAAATATACAAGTGTAAGGGTGACTCCTGTAACAGCAATTATGGCTGAACCATTTTCTTTCTTTTTTAAACACATATAAGATCGAAGATATCTTTTGCAAATAGCTTAACTCGTGAACTTGCCAACGGTGATCACCAAAGCAAAACTTCTGCTGAAAAAGGAGGAAATTCAAAATGAAATGTCATTCTTGTTCTCCTTCTAATTGAGTTCTTAAAGATATTTTGGAGTTTCATACAAAAAATAGATCACTGTGCGTTACTATCTTCCACCTATTTGATTGTGGAGAGATTTAATTTTTTAGAGTCACAAATAAATTACTTAAAGTGTTTGTATGAGATGTAAAAAAAAAAAAACATATATACCTATGTTCAAGAAAAATGGTTATAGGACTAGTATACAGCCCGCATCGATTATTACAACCATTATTCCGACAATAGTTGGGAGTCACGGAGTGCTACGGTCTTCTTCCCTGATAAATCTAGAGTTGGTGGTGCTAGCTCCAGTAAATTAAATACTTCCAAATGATCCCTTCTTGAAAGCTTCGGAATATACAATCGTAACTTATTGCATAAAAATTCCTGATCTGGAATGTCTATTCTTTTCAAGGTTAAGTAAGTTCACAAAATGTATGTTTATAAGAATCCACTGGATTTACACATCCCTTAAAGGACCAACGATAGAACGTCATTTCAAAAGTCTGCATATTGGGTTACATTCTGTAATGATTTTTGAGCATAAAAAACGGAAAGGTTAAACCAGCTATTTGTCTTGTTCAACCAGTGGATCTAAATGAACCTAACGATCAACAAGAAGAATCATTTCTAACATGACGGGGAATAGTTAAGGATCCTTCTCCAATAGGCACCATTGGTTTCTATAACATTTATCACCAAACATGAGCAACAATAGAATGAAGAATGACACTAATGCATTATGGAAACACAAATGTTGAATAGGATTTTTAGGAATATGGGTGAAGAATTTATTGTCTTCTAGAACAGTGTTGAAATCAAGCCACTTATTCTTTTTGCCAAATTCTAATCTAAGGAAAGCAATAAATGTGACTAAATTTGATTAATTAAACTAATTATTCACTAATTCAAATGTAAATATAATTAATTAAACTAATATAAAACATAGCACAATTAACACAAAACATCACATTAACTACAATAGCTAGCCAAACATCGAATTAACTAAGAAAGCATTAAATCTAATAGTTAAGAGAAGAGAGAGAAAATGGAGTACCTTAAAAGCTTAAGAATCTAGCAATGGAGGGGCCTCCATTGTTGGATCAAGGGAAAGAGTTTTAGTGGTGGATTTTCCAATTATTCCTATTAATCTAAATCAAGTACTCCGAATTTAACACACTATTTACCAAAAGTCAAACATATAAAAGTGGGTTTTCAAACCCTAACTTCAAAAGAGAGAGAAAATTAGACATTTACAACATTTCAAGAAAGATTGGAAAGATTAAGATAGAAAAGGTTGAGAAGATCAAATTAGGAAACTGAATCATCAACTTCAAAGCATAATCGTTGATAAAGTAAGCAAATCAAAGCACTAAATTATGAACAAAAGCATAGAAAAAATAAAATTGCAATACTAAGATTATAATGAAGAGAGAGAGAGAGAGAGCATTAAATCATTAACTTGAATCCATCAAAAGTTTATTCTAGCTACAAATTAAGCTAATTCTACTCTATTCTCCTCCTAGGCTAACATAAGAACCCTATACCCTACATTAGAATATAAATTAAAAACCTAGCCTCTTACACAAATGGAGGAAGGGAATTTATATAGACCGTGCCAAATTGCTAGATTTGTCCACAAAAATAAAGTAGGGTAGGAATTCAACGCGTGTAACCCATGCTAAATTTTTCCCCCTTTTTGCTTCCTTCGTTTCTAGCAGCTTTTGTGACGGATTAATCCGGGTTTGCTTCATGGTTATCCCGGGTTGTCTTATAGGTAATGCTTCCAATTTTCAGTATATTTTGCTGCCATTATCCTCCATATGAGCAATTGACTCTATACCTATAAAACTAATAAAACGCTATAAATAACCTAATTTACTAATTATTACAAGCAAAACCTAGGTTGAATAAGATATAAAATTCACACATATTGAACCCAAACAAATACCCCACACTAAGATTTCCCTCATCCTTGAGCAAAACAAAACAAAACTACAAAACCTAACTTGGTTTTATAAGAATCACAGTTGCGTTTAGCATATGAAATAAGCCCTTTAAAGCTCTTGGTTCCTCCAATTGGACGAGTGAGGTCTCGTGAGGGTTTGCAAAAGATCGCCTATAAAATTTTGAAATATTTTTAGATTT
The DNA here is from genome assembly GCA_029747015.1 of Carnegiea gigantea. Lineage (NCBI taxonomy): Eukaryota > Viridiplantae > Streptophyta > Magnoliopsida > Caryophyllales > Cactaceae > Carnegiea > Carnegiea gigantea. The sequence goes on along the minus strand of JAKOGI010000047.1, from coordinate 218,783 downwards.
TTAAAAAGTAAAGCCTATACACAAGGTGAAGGCAAAAATAGTTACACATCTAAGTTAATTCTATGATCTTAACAACATAGCTACTAAGTTATCTATAAACAAAACACAAAATCCAGAGACATTTAGGCTATGAGTGTTCCCCCGACTCTCATTTTTCGCCCTCCCCAACTCAATGTCACGATAGTTATACCTCAGTGCTCCATGCAAATTGTATTGACTCTTAATGCTAGGCTAACACTGGGTGAAAAGCTCATTTTTACTTGGCTAATAAACTTCCCATTATTAGGTTATCAGCCTCACATCGCATTTCTTTCCTCTCATTTTCTTTCCCCACATTTGTTTTCCCACGTGTCTCCTTATGCTCCTTCACCTGGTTAGGTAATTCTTAGCTTGTTAGACCTTGAACTCCCGAAGGAACAACTTACCACATATTTTGACATCTTCCCTAATTAGGGGTCTTATTTGGATGTGCAAAACACTTATCTAAGCCCAAGTAGAGTTACACGAGTCAAGCTCTATTCTCAATCTTGTTTTTCTTTTTTTTTTTAATTTCACAAAGGTAAAGCTAAAAGTCAACTATTTGAGTAGAATGGCCTCAACCCAAATTCTAACAAACAGAAACCAAGGGTCAATGCTCAAGTGTATAAGGTAGGCATAATATTGCACATCTGAGATAGGGTTTTTTGGAAAATTGGAAATCACACCATAGACAAGATTTCTATTATGCTATTCTACATATATACAAGCTAGCAACAAAGCCAATAGCGCTCAAAAACTAATAAAAAGGCACAAAAATCCCCAAAGCAAAAACTATACAAAAGTTGAACAATTTTCAAAAAATATATACAATTGGTACCTCAGCCCCATCCCAAAACTCCATAATGTCCTCATTGTGGGAATTAAGACACCAAAAAGAAATCACCTCATTAATCATACTGCAAACCAAGCACAAATTCATGAAATATGTATGAACCTATGACATGACAAACAAACACAAAACCAAACAACACCAACAAGTGTTTAGAACTTAAAATACCAAGAACCATACAAAAACAAACCATAGAGAACAAACAAGGGTGATCATAGCCAATTCTACTCAATGTGCTCAACAAGACCTAAATTTCTTCTCAAAATTAATCAGTCACATAGTTATAATCCTAAATATCTACAACTATATATATAAAGAAATAAAGAAAGAAAACGAAGAAGAGAGAAAAGTTAGACTGATCATATCAGGTAAGGTGTTGAGTTCACCCAACCTATGCCTCACTAAGATGTGCTATAAGAGAATAGAGGAGCATCAGCCACTCCATCAAATCTCCAAGTTATCACTAGTATCAATCCCTACCAAATCTCATAGCGACTTATAAATGAACGGGAAAAATCCTCCCAAAAATGAAAATAGTCAGTAATAAGAAGGATGTTCTAAAGAAAGTACATTACCAGAATAGAAGTGAGAGCTCTCTTGAACTTATCAAGGCTCTAGGCCCAATCATAAAATTACGCACATGTCTAACATCACTCAATGTAGAGGATAATGGCTTAAAAGATTCAAAAGAGGCATGAAGGCACAAACTAGGCATGAATCTAGAATCCTATACCCAATCCGGAAGTCTTACAGCAACGTCAAGCTCATGAGCCTGGTCTACATCAGAGGTATACATATGCAAGTCTTGAACTCAAGGGAAATGGACATTGAGGAGTCCATGAAATAATGAAACAATGATGAAGAGGGAAAGATAATAGAAGTGGGAATAGACTTAGGGGGACACTTAATACAGATTTGATCAATGAGTTCCAAAACATGAGGCACGACCTCAACAACCTCCTCATCACTCGGCTCCTCTAAAGTAGTCTCCTTAAGTGAATACTGCTTCTCAATGAAAATATCTTTAGAAATAATGATGATATCATGATCAAGATCATCAAGAACCATATCACCCCTAAGAGAATCCCTAGTCTCAAGTAAATGTCTGATCATTAGAGGATGCAGTAAAGGATCCCTCACATCCACAAAAGATATTTGATTAAAAAGGTGAGAATATGAGCCAATTCCATAGTCAAACAAGAGGGAGAAACGTAATCATGAGGTTGAGGTGGTTGAAAAAGAGGAAGTTCAAGTTGATGCTCACAATGAAGCGTAATATCCTCCAAAGCAATAAAGTCATTAGGTAGCTTACCCTCATTATCCATAACATTCTTGGATGCAATGCTAAGGCTTCCCTAATTGTGTCCCATATGTATGTCTTGTCACATAAACCTCAAGAAGGTCCCAAGCCTCATTATGATTCTTATAAGGAAACTCTCCCTGGATTTAACCATTGCCCTAGTACATACATTCAAACCCTCATAAGCATTTGGCATAAATTCCATCTCTCTAAACCATGGTGAGGGCATTGGGCGAGCAACTCCTTGAAGTTACTCATGTATCCATAAAAGGGCTCTTAGAGGATTTCATTCCTAAGCTTAATGGTCTTGCTAGTAGGGAAGTATCTCTCAAGGAAGATATCAACAAAGGAATCCCAATAATTACTATAACCAACCTCAAGACTATACATCTATGTTTTAGCATCATTTTTAAGAGCAAAGGGAATGAATTTTATCATCACAACATTGTTTAATACCCTAGGCATGTGAGGCAACAAACACACTTCCTCGAACTCACAAATAAACAAATAAGGATCCTCAAAGTTGATAAATTTATGAAGTATGTCAACATAATCTGAGTTATGCTTAAATGTCATATCCTTAGGGATAGGTAGGAGGTCAAAACATGGGGGAAGTTTGGTGAAGATAGAAGTGATCCCTCAATGAACATAGTGGGTCAGGTTCCGCTCCTTTAACAATTGACACATTAACATTAGTAGGCTTAGGCTGGACATGAACCGCATTTGCGTGCTCAAAATTTTCATGCCTATCATTAACATCCAATGAATCACAACTTTTTAGTTTTTTAATTCTTTTAATTTTTGTGGTCTTATTACATTTTCTAATTATTTTTTGTATTTTTCAATGTCATTAAAATAAGTAGTTACATCATAACCCAAAAGACAAAATAAAGCAATAATAAAAGGAACTACACTAGTACACGATGAACAAAAAAGGGGCATATTTTTAAGACGTGACTTAATTTCGCACCACCATCCCCAGGCAGCAGCACTAAGTTGTTGAATAGTATTTTGGGGAGTAGAGTGGAAAATTTTTCATCCTCTAGGAGGCTATAAAAATCAAGTCACGTATTATTTTAACCCAATTCTAATATAAGGAAAGAACCAAATGTGATTAATTAAACTAATTAGTCACTATTTCTAATATAAATATAATTAATTAAACTAATATAAAATAGAGCACAATCAATATAAAATATTATATTAACTAACAATAACTTGCAAATCATCTAATTTAACTAAGAAAGTATTAAATCTAATAGTTAAGAGAAGACAGAGAAAACGAAGTAGCTTAAAAGCTCGAGAATCCAACAATAGAGGTTAGCCAATATTATTGGAGCAAGAGATGGCGGATTCTCTACTTATTCCCACTAATCTAACTCAACTACTCATGATTAACCCATTATAAACCAAAAACTCAAACCTGTAGATATGAGTTTTCAAACCCTAGCTTCAAAAGAGAGAAAATTAGACATTTTCAACATTCCAAGAAGGATTGGAAAGATTAAGAGTAAAAAAAGGTGAAAAGATGAGATTAGGAAACTAAATCATCAAAATCAAAGCAGGAATCACCCATAGAATAAGTAAATCAAAGCATTAAATTACAAATCATAGCAAATATGAAATTACAATAAGAAGATAGAGAGAAAGAGAAAGCATTAAATCATTAACTTGAATACATAAAAATTTGATTGTGGCTATAAACTAAGCTAATTCTACCCTAATCTCGTCCCTGGCTAACATTAGAACCCTAAACCCTACTTTAAAACCTAAATTAAAAACATGGCCTCTTAAATAAATAAGGGAAAGGGATTTATATAAATCCCAAATTAGTGAACTTGGCATAGTCATGCCAGATTTTCGAATTTGGGCATAAAAACAAAACAAGGTTGGAATTTGGCACAGGCAACACATGTAATATTTTTGCCTCCTTTTACCTCCTTGTTTTCAGGCAGCTTTTGTGATAGGTAAACCCAGCTTTGCTTCGTGCTTATCCTGGGTTGTCCCATTGTATTAACCCGAGTTAACATGTCTGATTTTCAGTACATTTTGCTCCTATTATCTGCCATTTGAGTAGGTGTCTTTACCTATAAAACCAATGAGACAGTAATGAACAACATAATTCACCAGTTATTATGAGCAAAGTTTAGGTAGAATAAGCTATAAAATTTATGCATGTTCAACCCGAGAAACAACTTTCTGTTATGATACTGAGTTTAGCGAGTATACAAAAGTGGAAGGCATTATTTCAAAAAGATAGTTTTCGATTATCTTTTTGATGTTGGATCTATTAGCATTTTATAAAGATATCTGCCTGGTTTATTTCAGAAATGTGATCCTTAAAAGATTGTTGATCATCAAAATAATGAAGGACTAGAATACATAATTGGAAATGAAGATATGTAGAATTGTATTATGGATGACTAGTTTTACCAACATTGAGTGCTTTGAAAAAAGTAATTACACCATTATTCTAGTTTATGTTGTCTCTTAAGTGTGTCTAGTTAATGTAATATACTATAGCCATATGAGGTACCTTGTAATGGTGTGTACACTGTACCCATTAGGGTATGCCATGTACTCTACCTCCTCTATAAAAGGAGAACTTGAGGGTGATGAGGAACATGGTGATTTGAGTATACTTGAGTTAAAGAGAAGTAGGGTTTATGCATTTCTCTAAGACCAAACATCTTTGATAATCTTGGTAACTTAAGTCCTTCTGCAATCGTTTGATTGTAATATTTTCACTTTCAAGCTTTTAATAAAATAAGCTTCTTAGTAGGAAACATTATTAAACCAAACATTATATCTTAAATATTACAATATCTTGATTAAAGTTCATTTTTCCTTACAAATATAAAAACTTGATTAGTAACTTCGATTCAAAGAAGGAAACAAAATGGATAGTGTTATCCCTCATATAAAGAGGTTGTGGCTTAGATTAGCAAACTTTGTAAGCTAGAAGCCAGAGGAGTGTCATGGTCTAATGTCGACTAGGTTCAGGTATTGGTTAAATTTTCTAATTAAGTTTTATTATTTTGGTAAGATTGGTACATCTATGATCATAGTAAATATAATATTTAAGGTATAGGTAATGGATTGTCCCTTAGGCTTGTATTGTTATTTTTATCCGTCTCGCTCTTGTTCCACTAGGCTGAGACTTTCTTCACCATTCTTAGCTTGACCTAACACAATTGGGCCACTCATCACCCCTAAATCATCAACGCCAAAAAATAATTCAGTGCCTATTGCTGCCTTTCTCCTAAGGACTATTTTTTTGTATCTGAAATAGGAAATATTTCTCTCGAAAATTCAATATCTTTCTAACAAAGATTTCCTTGCTTTCCAAATCATATAGCTTCAACCCTTTTCCCAAAGGGGAATTCCACATAAACACACTTTCTACTAGAAGAGGAAATTTATCTCTTACTCGGCCTCTAGGTCTTTTATAACTTAAGCATCAAAAACACGAACATTCATCCCATAATTCATTCAAATAGGACACTCAACATGAAAACAAAGCCCTCTGGTCACCTTCAAAATATGCATGTACTTTCGTTCTACCTTCTCATTCTACTGTGCAGCGTCTGCATAACTACTTTGATGTATTATTCCTTTTTCTCAATAACATTTCTTTATAGGTCCTGAAGTAAATTCATTCCTATCATCATTATGTATAACCTTTACATCTTTCCCAAATTGATTTTTCATAAAAATCAAAAAGTTCTACAAAAGCTTGCTAGCTTTACCTTTGTCACATATTAAATAAACCCATATAATTCTTCTAGCAACGTCAACAATAGTAAAAAAGTAATGCACACGACAAAGTACATGGAATTTGAAGGCTCCTCAAATATCCTAATGTATGAATTTGAATACTTTCACTTTGAGGCAATGAACAATGCATTTGTTTGGCATAAAAGCACACACCACATGGCTCATTTGCTTTAGTAACTAAAGCAAAATCATAATCTTTAATAAGGAAAGAAAGCATCTTTTCCATGGGTTTTGGCATGATCTTGACTATCGTTATTTTATTTGCCAACACCTGATTGTCATATGGGAGTCCAATTACAACAAGGTCTATAAAACTGACATTCTTAAGAACTTAATACACTTCCTTCATTGGAATGACACACTTGTATCAAATAACCACATTACATTACATGAAAACTTCTTATAACCTGCTTTAGGAGTGTTGATCAAGCTCAATATGCACTACAACTCCTCTATGGCTAACATGGGCACTAGGTTCTGAGCAATTTCTACAGCCTCTCTTCTTCCGCCACCAATGAAAGACTAGCCTCCATGATTGCGATGACTGCCTCGTCCTCTTCCTCTGCCTCGACTCCCCCATCTAGCAAGCGACCTGACACTGTCATAGGAGTTAGACTGCTCGTGTCTAAGGGTCTTGTAATTCGTGCAAGATGCCCTATCATGAGGTGCTTGTGTGAAGGTTTTATCATGGAAAGTAGTGAAAAACACAACTGCATTGTCGTCTTTGCTATCTCTATTCCACATCATCTGCTTCTGATTCTCCTCCTGTTGGACCATCTTGAAGAACTTCTCTAATGGTCGCACAGGATTAAGAGCTAAAATTTGACCCCTTATACTTGAATATAAGTCATCATAGAAACCCATAAAAAATTGATGGGTTTTATTGTCTTCCATCATCTTAAAGGTTGTCCCGTAGGTATCATAGCTACATTTAACACACATAACCACCAGAACTAGGAATTTTGATGAACTTTCCTAAGTCACTCTAGAGTCTCATGAGTTCTGAATAGAACTCAACTACTTCTATGTATCCTTGTTTGTAAGAGGCTATCTCAGCCTTGAGTTTATGGACATAGGGAACATCAATAGCAAAATATCTCTTCTAGATATTCACCCATATGTTGTGGGTTGTGTGTTCATAGGCCACATCCAAAAGAAGCTTTTAGAATCTACCAAGCAATCATCAAAGTAAACACGTTACATGTGTTTCTTAGCGAGAGTAGCTATGGATTCCGTTTTAGACATCCTATCGTCAATGAATCCAAGCTTATAGCATAGAGGTCATTGTAACAGCCTTGTTCTAAAGTCCACAATTCTCTCCATCAAAATCAATAGAGATTATGATAGCTTTGAGTCCATTCAAGGGATGTAGATAATATAAGGACTGATCATCAATGTGAAAATTCATCCCCACCTATGATTATATACCTAATCTCTCTTATTGTGGAAGAAATAGCCTTGCTCTGATACCATGATTAAAAACCAAAGAATAGAGAAGATTACTCATGTTCTATATTAAAAAGCTTTTTCCTTTTTGATCTTCTCTCTCTTTCATTCTCAATTACATGCCTCTGGAGAGTTAGATAATACAAATATCAACCTAACTTTTTGTATAAGCTAGCGGCAAAGAACAGACAAAATTATATGAAAATAATTACAATATTATTTTCCTTAATAGCTTTGGTAAAATAATTGTTGCATTTTCTAGATTTAAAGTTGTTGTTTCAATGAATCTGCATCTTTAATCCCGAATTTGTAATAACTTTTTGATCATCAACATTGATTTTAATTAATGTTCTTGATGGTTGATGCAACACAACGTATGATAAGTAGAGATTGGTTTTGTTGATCTATTGAGGCCTTGATGATGATCTATCATACTAATTTTGTAGGAGCTTTTCATTATGCAAATAGCCCTTTTTGTTTAAATCATAATTATACTTTTATGTGGTTCTATTGGAATCGATCTCTCTACAGGCAGTCATATTTGTAGAAGAATGATTGCCTATATCCAGATCTCTTTAGACCCTAAGAAAATGGGACCACACTAGGAGTTGTTGTTGCTGTTGCATTATGTAATAGACTTTACATTCTGTAAACAACCCTTTTGTGTTGTACTTACCCTTCTCATTATTTAATAGCACTTTACATGTTCCAAAGAAAGAAAATAATTCTCTACAATGTGCAAGGGTATAGTGATTTTTCCATTGTAGAAGATCATTCTTAATGGCTTATGTGGGTAGAATATTAACTATATAGTTTGTCAAATTATCACACTTTAAGCATAAAAGGCCATTGCTCGAAAAGATTGTCATGAGATTGTACTTCATGAATAGCCATAGAAATTAAGGCCAACTAAAAGACATGAAAAAATATATTAAAGGCTTTTTTAGCTTATTACAGTTTGTTGCGTTTTGTATTCATTAAGCTGGACATTGACTCTATTAGTTGTTTTGTTTACCCAATTGTGGTATATATATTAGCTATCATTTATACATAAGAAGAAACGTATCATATCCCTATCTTCAAAGTTGAAGGTCTCACATACATCTATTGGATTGGTCCAACCCAATTAGGGGAAAAAAAAAAGAAAAAAAATTAAGAAAAGGAAAGTCTTGATTGATTGCCTTATCATGTGTTTTATTGCATCTTGGAATCAAGCACATGTTTTCTCATTTTCCAAATTGAATTGAAAGGATTTTGAGCCTTAGGCAACCAGTCAGCATGTGCCAACCAACTTTTTCATAATTTGGCAAGTTGGTATGCTATTTATGGAGGCTCTATAGTGCCTTGGTAATCATCGCAAGGAAAATCACTCCTAACAAACACATAAATCAAGTCATGAGTCCTCTATGAAGACTCCCTCAATGTCAGTGGCAAGGTCTTCAATTCTTTGCATGTTACAGCTTAAGGACATTGGGTGCTTTGAGTGAAATGGAAAAGCTCAATTTGAATATATTGAGTTATGTGATACTAACCCATCTTATCTCTGTAGCAATTCAATGTCAAAGTCAGAATCTTTGACTTTGGTATTAGCAGAATCGTTCTTTTGGAAAAAAACGATATATATGTTATATTATTTTATTCTTAAGGTATATTACTTTTGAAAGAATCTCTTATTCACGTGTAAGTGGATTATATTTTTGTGCTATAATATATCTTTCCTTATTACCCAAGATCTTGTAAAGATTTTATTTGATCCATTTTAGGAAAGCTGAATTTAATTAATCTTGAGTTTATTTGTAAATTATTTTGGTTGATTTTGGTGAGATCTTTGGAGATCAAATCAAGCCCTTTTTTAAGCAATCTAGTTCTACTATTCGTCAATCAAGAGTAGGTTTTAGAAACGCCACGGTTAAAATCAATGATTTTGGATCCTGGACTAAATACATTGAAGAATGCATTGTTGAAGCAGATGGCAAGACACAAGAAAGAACTACACCGTGAAAAGAGCTCAAGTACAATCATCTTTAATACTCCCTTGTCTAGTTATCGTTCTTTTGATTATTTGTAAGGTAGAATTATAACTAGTGGGGAAACTTACTTGACTAGTTAGGTATTGAGAGGACAATACTTAATGAGTATGCTAGCTGAAGTTCCTTTGTTGAGCAAGGTTGGAATGCTGGAAAGTGTATAAAGCCAAGGTCATTGGTTTGTACTTTTTAAGCGAACAAGAAGTGATGTGATTAAATCTTAATAGAAGAAGTGCTTCAGTAGTTACTAGTCCTATTTGGAAGGGTGAACATCATAAACATATTCTATGTATTGTCTCACTCTGCCCCTTAACTCTATTTGTTTTTAACATTGGTGAATAACCTTCGAGGTTATCTTATCTGATATTAGCAGTGCAGGATCAAAGTACATTAAATTTTTGAATTTTTATAAAGTCTTATTTTTAAGATATCATCCTGCTCAACCCCCTCTAGGGTGATCTAACAATGCCTTTTGGGACCTTCAATTGGCATCAGAGCTAGTCCACTCACATTGACTTAATCGCTTTATGGAAAAGATCATGGCTTCCTTTAAAAACACTCTTTCACTAGACCTCCTTTATTTCATGATTCTAATTTTGCTCGTTGGAAAAAGCCTATGCAAATCTTCATCAAGGACCAAGAACATGAGCTTTGGGATATTATCTCCAAGGGTGATTTTGTGATTGTTGTAAAGAAAGAAGATGAGATAATTCCAAAGCCCAAATCAGCTTTTACTCAGAAGAAACTGAGAAAGTGGCTAAAAATTACAGAGCATTGAACATTTTATTTTGTGAATTGGATTCTAATGAGTTCAACCATATGTTTACTTGTGATACAATCGAAGAAGCTTAGGATACATTACAGACTATCTACGAAGGGACTAGTCAAGTTCGAGAATCCAAAATCAGTCTCTATAGGTCCATCAATATGAGCTCTTCAAGATACTGCATGGATAGTCTATCAAGGCCATGTATCTGCACTTTACTGAGATAATGAGCAACCTCAAGTCCTTGAGGGAAGCATACACCAATGAGGAGATAGTGAGAAAAGTACTATGATGTCTTCCAAGAAGCAAGTGAAGGACTTGCATTAAAGTCCAACAACATTGAGATGTAACCTAAGGAATCTAAAAATGCTGAAGATGAATCACTAGCTATAATAGCCAAAGGATTCAAAAAGATGTTTCAAAAGCATTCAGAACTCAAAGGAATTTAGAAAGGGTCAACCTTAAACAGGAATGAACAAAACTCCAATGGTAAATTTGCCCCAAAAGTTGATACTAACCAAAACTACTATTATGGTTGTGCACTTTCAGGTCACATGATCAAGGATTGCCCAAACATCAAAAAGAAGATATGAGAAAACCAAATTCATGTTTATGAAAGTAGGCAAAAGAGTTCCAGTTGCTAGATGGACTAATAGTTATAGCTCTAAAAGAGAAAGCGAAGATGAAGAAATGGCCAACCTCTATCATATGCCTAGAGAAAACATTCAAGAAAGTAATCAATATGAAGAGGTAACATTAGCATATCTCCTTACTTTCACAAAAAAATATCCAGCTCAAGGTCTATTAAAGTGTCTTAAATATGAGTAAGATCATATATCAGAAATCAAGTCCCTTAGAAAGGAAAACAAATCCTTGAAAAAGAAAATGAGAACTTGTAGACATTTCATGAACATCTATGCCCCAAAATCAATGACCTTGAGAATGAGAAAACCACTGTGCAAAACAAATGTGATGATTCACACAAGTCTCTCTTGAAACTTCTAAGGATTAAGAGAATTTGGACGAATTACTTGGATCCCAATGTATGTTATTTAATAAGGAAGACCTTGGATTTAACCTAAATAATAAGAAAAGATCATACAATCACTCCTTTATTAAAGAGACGTCATATAAGGAATCCTAAAGTAGATCTAGTTCCAACCTTAGTCACAATTACCAAAGTTACATTGTTTATCAATGAAATTATAGCTACTTTGGTCATAGGTATCCATGTCATTTTGATCCTGGTAAAGGTCACAAGCACTCTAGAACGTTTTATGACAAAGATACCTCTTATAAGATTCCCAAAGGGTTAATATCCTCAAGGCTGGACATTGGTTAGCTTACCGCAAACCCTACTATCAAAGAATGCATGAAGGTTTGAATTTTGTTTTTATATGTGTGCCTAAAAGCGAAGTGCAATCTCTGGTACTTAGATGTTGGGTGTTTTCGACATATGACTAGATGTGCCTCAATGTTTACTGAGTTTTGAAAGTAGAAATCAGGTAAAGTGACCTTTGGAGACAATGGTTGAGGTAACATCCTTGGCATTAGTAAGATTAGTAAGCATTCTACAAATTCTATTGATAATGTCTATTTAGTTGATGTATTAAAATACAGCTTGCTCAGCATTTCACAGCTCCGTGATAAGGGTAACCAAGTGTGGTTTGATAAATCCTAATGTGCTATGGAAAATTCTAGACCCAATGACATTACTCTGTATGGTTCTATATTCGATAAGATGTATGTCATAAACCTTGATCATATATCTCCTATACATCTTTCTTATCTAAAAGCATCCTTTGATGATGTATGGCTTTTGCATTATAGGTTAGGACATGCTAGCATGCATACCCTTCATAAATTAGTCAAGTATGATTTAGTAAGAGGATTACCCCCTTTCAAAAATGACAGAGAACCTGTGTGGTGCATGTCTTAGAGGTAAGCAAGTGTGTGCTTCTTTCAAACCTCTCAAGAATGTGTCTACCTCATGGTGCTTGAAATTATTACATATGGACCTATGTGCACCAATCCACATTAGAAGTTTAGGATGTAGTTCCTATCTATTTTTTATAGTGGACAATTACTCTAGATTCACAGGATGATCTTTTTTAAAGATAAAACCGAGCTCCTAAGCTATATGTAAAGATACGCAAAAAATTGCCTATATCAAAGAACTTGTTAGTTGTTGTATTAGGACTAACGATAGAAGAGAATTTGACCAAGACAAGTTCATTGATTACTGTGACAAGAATGGCATTTCCATAACTTTTCAGCACCAATTACCTTATAGCAAAACGGATTTGTTGAGAAAAAGAATCGAACATTGGAGGACATGGCCAGAACATTCATATATGAAAATGATCTTTCAAAAGTTCTTGTGGGTTGAGGTTGTTGATAATGCAGATTATATACTTAACAGATGCCTCATTCGACCACTCCTAAAAAAGACACCAAATGAATTGTTCAAAGGTAAGAAACCAAATGTTTCATATTTCAAAGCCCTTTAAAGTAAGTGCTTCATCCACAACAATGGTAAGGGAAACTTTAGTAAATTTCATCAAAGGAGTGATGAAGGTATATTTTTTGCCTATTCCTCTATTACTAAAGCTTATCGTGTTTACAAGAAATGTACCAAGGTCATTGAAGAATCTATTCATGTTTTCGTTGATGACGCTAAGGATGGTCTTGCTAGTTCATATTCATTTGATGATTTTTAGCTAAGCAACTATGCAGATGATAAAGATGAAATAGCCCTGGACAAAAGCAATCACCAATGCGTTGCTCACAATGTGGGCTAAAGTCCAGATTAGGGTGATCAAAAGTCAGCCTGATGATATTGGAGGCTCTGCAGAAACCTCACAAGATGCTTGTGAGAGGCCCTAATCTGATAATGAGCCGTCCCTAAGTATCTCAGAAGTGGTTAAACCATTTTAATAAACAAAGGGAGCGATTCAAGTGTAAGTCCGCCCATCCTTCGAACAAACTACTTACTGAACCCACAGCATGGTTGATGTCTACTCCGGGCACGGCCACCAAACCTCCTTAAGCTCTCTATGGGGATGGTCTGGGTGGAGTATGAAAAATCAGCATGGCTTATGTCTACACCGGGCGCGACCACCAAACCTCCTGAAGCTCTGTAGGGGATGGTGCGGGCCCGATATGAAAAATTAGCAGGGTTGATGTCTACTACGGGCACGGCCACTAAACCTCCTTAAGCTCTCTAGGGGGATGGTCCGGGCCCTGTATGAAAAATTGGCACGGTTGATGTCTACTGCGGGCACGACCACGAAAGCTCTTTGTGCTCTTTAGGGAGAAGGTGATTGAGCTAGTGCCCTGCCCACGGCTATGGTGCCCCCACCCCGTCCGCGACCCAAGCATGATGAACGATGATGAACGACACCCCGCCCCCGGCCCCGTGCCCCTTCGCACGCATTATAATCTTTGACAGGGCGCAGGGATGCAGGGGCGCAGGGGCGAACTTGACGGACTTGAGCGGACCTTGGGCGAAGGAAGGGTCGAGAGCTAGGTCGTGGCGTGCCGCGTGCCCCAATATTGCTGCCCCAAGTACCGAACGTTGATGCCAAGGCATGGCCCCGAGTCCCGGGGAACAGCCCCGTGCACGGCCAACGCATGCCCCCGAGTCCCGGGGAATGCCCCCGAAACGGCCCCGGTGCATGGCCAAGGCATGCCCCCTTGCCCTGTGCATCGTCCCCAGAACGCCCCCAAAGCAAGGCCAAGGCATGCCCCCCGAGTCCCGCCCATCACCCGTAGCAAGGCCAGGGCATGCCCCCGAGTCCCACACATCGCCCCGGAACAGCCCGTGGGCCAAGGCATGCCCTCGGGTCCCGAGGAACGCCCCTAAAACGGTCCCGTTGCATGCCCAAGGCGTGCCCCCGAGTCCCGAGGAACACCCCGGAACGGCCCCGGTGCATGCCCAAGGCGTGCCCCCGAGTCCCGAGGAACGCCCCCAAAACGGCCCCAGTGCATGCCCAAGGCATGCCCCTGAGTCTCGCACGTCGCCCCGGAACGGCCCCGGTCCATGCCCAAGGCATGACCCCGAGTCCCGAGGAAGGCCCCCAGAACGGCCCCAGTGCATGGCCAAGGCGTGCCCCCGAGTCCCGCACGTTGACCCGGAACGGCCCCAGCGCATGCCCAAAGCGTGCCCCTGAGTCTCGCACGTCGCCCCGGAACGGCCCCGGTCCATGCCCAAGGCCTGCCCCCAGTCCCGAGGAAGGCCCCCACAACGGCCCCGGCGCATGCCCAAGGCATGACCCCGAGTCCCGCACGTCGCCCCGGAACGACCCCGGTCCATGCCCAAGGCATGCCCCCGAGTCCCGAGGAAGGCCCCCAGAGCGGCCCCAGTGCATGGCTAAGGCATGCCCCCGAGTCCCGCACATCGCCCCGGAACGGCCCCGGTGCATGCCCAAGGCATGCCTCCGAGTCCCGGGGAAGGCCCCCAAAACCGCCCTGGTGTATGGCCAAGGCATACCCCCGAGTCCCGAGGGTCGGCCCCGGGTCATGTCCCCGACAGCATCCACGCATGCTGCCGGACACCCACGGTGGCATCCATGCATGCCGGGTAGTGTCCGGGCATCCTGCCGCTGGGTGCCGGGGGCTGCTGGATGCTGGCCGCAGGCTGTGAACGCTGGCCGCAGGCCTTTGAACGCTAGCCGCAGGCTGTCAACGCTGGTCGCTTGTCCTGAACGCTGGCCGCAGGCTATGAACGCTGGTCGTAGGCTGTGAACGCTGGCCACACATTGTGAACGCTGGCCGCTTGTCCTGGACCTCGTAAGCCCCTCGCGCCCGCGAGGTCGAGTACACGAACGGGGTCGAAGGCTTGTCTTGAGTTGCGGATCCGTGTGACGATGGAGGGGTTGATCACTTCAGTAGCGGATGCTGATGATCGGCAGAGTAAAAGCCTAGACGCTGGACCTCGTAAGCCCGTGAGGCCGAAGTACATTACGAGGTGGCCCTTCCCGAGGAGCACTTCCAAGGGTGCGACATGAGGCCTGCGCGGGGCGAGGAATGCCCTGTGCATCGGGATTTTGCCGGTGGGAATGCCATCGTGCCGAGGGGTGGGGGGTCACCTCCCCTCCTCAAAATCCAACCCGATTTCGTTCGAGATCCACCCGAAAACCCTTGTTCACACCAACTTACTTTCTATTCCGAAAACCCCTTCTTCGTACCAACTTACTTCCCATTCTCAGCCCACTCCACTGGAAAGCACCCTGATAACCCTCCCCTTATCCTGAGGTGGACGGCGGACGCACTGGCTTGTGGGATTTACGCAGAGGCGAGTTGCCTTTCACGTGCGGGTTGAATGTCGCAGGTGAGGTGACAGGTGAGGCGATGCGGGATGGCTGGAAGCCCCAGTACTGGAAGCCGATGATCGGTGAGTGAGGGCCTAGACGCTTGAGCTTGTAAGCGCCTCGCGCCCGTGAGGCCGAAGTACACGAACGGGGTGGAAGGCTTGTCTTGAGGAGCCGATCCGTGTGACGATGGTAGGGTTGATCGCTCCGGTAGTGGAAGTCGATGATCGGTGAGTGAGGGCCTAGACGCTTGAGCTTGTAAGCCCCTCGTGCCCGTGAGGCTGAAGTACACGAACAGAGTGGGAGGCCTTTCCCGAGGAGCACTTTCGAGGGCGCGACATGAGGCCGGCGCGAGGCGGGGAATGCCCTTTGCATCGGGATTTTGTCGGTGGGAATGCCGTTGTGCCGAGGGGCGGGGGTGACCTCTCCTCCTCAAAATCCAACCGGATTTCCTTCAAGATCCGCCCGAAAACCCCTTGTTCGCAGCAACTTACTTCCCGTTCTCAGCCCGCTCCACTTGAAAGCAGCTTGACAGCCCTCCACTTCAAAGCACCTTGACAACCCACCCCCCCCATTTGCCGCCCCTTCATTCCACAAGTCCCTTGGTGTGAATATGTCGGTTGCCTATATGGTTACCCTTCGTGTCTAGCGGTGCTCGTCGAGCTTCGCCTTGCTATTTCTGTTCGTCTATGTGCCATAGTCGGGCGGACATGCGGGGTGCATCTTGGCGGGGACACGTGGGGGCGCATGAGTTACGTTCGGTTCGTTTGTGTTGGCGGGCTCCCTG